>WAAD01035944.1:20289-37968 GCA_013389945.1 Fregata magnificens | reverse complement strand
TGAAGGAATTGTTCACACAGAAGTTAAGTACAAACAGTGCAGATTATTGCCAGCCTTTTCATACGTTTCTCCTCCTATTCTCCGTTTTGACTGATTTGTTCTCAATATCCATGTCATAATCAGACTTCGTTTTCTCCATCATCTAGAGGATTTTAGTCACTACATACTTGACTACTTCAGTTTTGCTTTTTCAACATACAGCACCACATTTTGCAGTTAGGTGCACACATTTTCTTCACCTCTTCAGCTTTCATCCTTATGCACCTGCCTCTAACAGATTAGACCGAGAACCCTAGCAACTCCAGATACATTCCTCTAACAGGTGATATTAGATTATTCTACAGGTTGATGCCACCTTCAGCTGAGTTGACCTGTGAAACAGTTTAACCAGACACATAGGGAGTCCTCCTGAAACACAGCCATAGAAAATACAGCTAAAACACAATTCCCCCCCGATACTGCCAACAGAGGATCATCTCCAGGGGTTCCACATACCTCATTACTCCCCAAGTGGATGCCCTATTTATATACAACTATCTCTACCAGACTACAGCCAACTAGTTCTGGAAGTAGTCTGGAGGACACTCAGAATGACTTATGTCTCTATGGCCACATTGCTCTCATAGACAACTCCAACTTCAAACTACCTGCAGTGTCTAGGAAGGACCCTGGGTCATCTTGTCTGTGGAGACAAGTACAGGCAGGTTACAAGGCAGCAGCTAGATGATGTACAGGCTCATCACAGACATACTCTCGCTTCCAAAACAGAGTCTGCTCATGTGTTTGATCCTGCAACATCAAAGCTGAGTTGCTACAGAGATGGTCTTGACAGTAAGCCAGGTGGCAAAACCTGGAAACCCGGAAAATTTGGCTTTTAAAGTCTACTTTAAATACAATATAACGCTAGCTCTATCAGTTCCTTGCAAAGATGCAAGAGGCTCTTTTGATTTGCATGATCGTAACAAATCCTTATTACAAATGTGTGTTATCATTTGGAAAAATTAAAAAAAGACATAGAACAATGACGCTGTGTGCATTTTATTACTAAAGTTGCAACGTTAATGCTGTTTTTAGATCCTGAAGCTTTGAGTCTCTTAACAGCAATAGTCACACCGGATAAAATTAAAAAACTTATCAGTATCCTCTTTCTAAACCCCTTTATTAAAGGGTTCAGCATCTAAAGTGACANCCCCCCCCCCCCCCCCTTATGTTAAGCGACTAAAACTATCTTTCTAGGACAGGATGACAAGAAACTTCAGGAAAAGAGTTTGCAAAATATGAGCAATGTAGGCCGATACAAGTTTCATATCTCTTATTTAAAAGTCTTGGTGATTCACATTAAATTACTTTCTAAGTTTATTTATTGATAGAATAAAACCAAAAGCTAACAAAACTCCAGAAAAGAGTCTACTCAAACACCTAAAAATGAAGATAAGAGCATGTGGGGATTTTCAGGGTGTTTAATTCCCACTGTTTTTTTTCAACTTCTGTAAATAATAATAATAAAAAAACCAACCAAAAAACCCACCACTTCAAAAACCCAGCTCTTCCTTTATATCACTTAAACTTACTGATTCTATTTACAAATGCTGCAAAATAATGAATGGAAGGCTTAACACATAGTGTTTCTGGACTCATTCAAATTAAATAAAGAGGAAAAGGTCTCATATAATTCTCAAACTTATTTTGGGGTTCCAAGAGGTTCAACAGAAACTTTGAACTTCGGTGTGTTTTCTAAAATGAATCACTAAAACTTTCCAGATTAACCTTTCCATGTATTAATAACAAAGCTGTTTAAAAAAACCTGCCATTTTAAGAATTGAACCTAGTATTTCAAGTATCATGCAATTTGGTCTTCCCAAACATCTCCCCTAATAAATCCCTTCCAAGCCTCCAAGCTGTGATTCAGAAAGAGAAGAATAATTCAGGGGTAACAGCACGGTGAAGCCTTGAGTCATGCACACTTTGTGGAAAGAGCTGGTGTATCATTAAGTAATACAGGAGGAAAGAATAATTGATATGAGCCTAGTCAGCCAAGAGAGGACAAAGCCTGCATTTGTGATGTGTGACTCAACGCACTCTTCAGCAGCAGCGTTACAAACGGCTCTCTGCAGGTCCAAAAGAAGTGGGGTCTTCTGAGAGGAGAATGTGGAACTTTTCTTTGGCAATTTACTACAGCCCAGAATGTCTCTCTGCAGCATAACTCACATGTAAATATGAGTTACGCATTATAGGAGAAAACCCAAAAACAACTAGGGCCTCCTTGTTACTTCTGCTATGCTATATATACTACAAAAATAGCACTATATAAACCAAAACACCCTCACAGAGATAAAAGAAACACATTTTAAGCGTCAATGATGAAGAAACCGGAGTTTAGTAACGTCATTTGCCATCTCAATGGTCATCTTAGTTGCAGAAGTCCACCTGTTTCTCTACATCCCTCTTTGTACATGACTCTTTCAAACAATGGCCACGTCACACAGCAATAGAAATACTGACATTAATTAATGTTGGTTTTAATTAAACGCTAACATAGATGAGAAATACTCCTTGGCTTTCTGGGAAGAAAATGGGTATGGCGGTTATCGTAATTGCCAGGGAAAAACACAACAGAGCAGGAAAAATGTAGGTGACTCTACCAACATTTTCTATCTCCAACTACTCATATATCAAATATAAGTACCAGAGCTCCATCAAGTAGCACCCATGTAATCAAGTGGCCTAAAATGAGAAATGGACTTATTTTAGTTATTCCCCTGCCAGTACAGAATAATTCCTTACATGATAGTTGTCATTTCTTCATCAAGTCTGATTTTAAATATCCTGGCAAAGCCACCCCCACATTTTCTTTGGAAAAACCTGTGCGTTAACATAAAGTTTTCCATTAAATTCACCCTTATTTTATAATCTATTTATTCCATTTTTTTTCCCTTCACCCCAAATTCTCCTCCTTCTTGCTCCTTCCATCTTATTTATATTCAAGTATCACAGTTCTTTGCAAGGGTCACTTGTGAGCCAAACCCTTAGATGTCAGATGTGTACAGATGCAAGATGGTATTGCAATAAATGGATCAGCAAGTGCAGCCTGTTATCGGTGTTCACATTTAAGAGTTCACAACCTGGCATCTGGCACCCAAACCTACAGAAGTGGCTCTTACACCAATATACTTCACCTTAGTACTCGCTTTTTCAGGTGTGTTTTTTGACCCTCTTTCAGGTTATGCTTTCAACTGAGAATTTTGTATAATTTAGTAGCCTAAAGCAGTGGGATACAAGGATGGGATTTTGGCGAGATACAGAACAAGAAAACATAACTGGAAAATGTGCGATAAATGGTAGGGATAAGACTGCGTTGTATTTACACTACCCTCTTGATGACATACATAGGAAACATATGAACTGTTCACCAGCTACTGAACTTATCTACATATGAACTTCTTTTCATTAGCCTGCCTTCTTCCTCTTGAAGTAACAGGCTTTGTTTTCTCAAATACCGTAAGGATGGTCATGCCACTTAATGAAGCTTGATTTCTTTATGTGTGTGTATACACACACACATACGTATAGGTATGTATGCATACCTAGATATACACCTGCATACATACAATTAATTTGGTTAAAACAGTGCAGCTATATAAACTTTGTGCTGAGGTAAACAAGTAAGCATAGAACTCATCCAGGATCCTACAGTGTAAGACCTTTGATGCAAACAAATTCATAGCCTTCAGGAGTCATTTGCCATTGTAGCGCTCTTTATATTGTCATTAATACCTCTGTAAAATGGAAATCTGATCTAAATTCCCACAGAGCTGCTCCAAATTTTAAAGAAAAATAAAGATGAGATGAAAAAATGGCCAAAAACTCATTCACTTTTTTCTACATCTTCATTTCGGGGTAAAGAAAGAAAAGCGGAATTTTCTTTGCTTCTACTTAAAATCTGACAAAGATATGCTTGTTTTCAGATCCACAAGCTATTCTATTTCCTTCAGCATTTCAACTGAAAATGCTTTGCATTTTCCAATGGTCGTCATTTTGAAGAGGTGTAATATTCTCACTAGGAGTAAGGTAGTTTCCAACAGGCTGTACATTATTTCAGTAACATGAAGAGAAGAGAGGGATAGGATTTACATAGGGGAAACAGAATTTGAGAAGAAATACTTTGGCTCTTGGTAAGCAGCAACTGAAAGATACTACCATGTGAAAGCTGATCTGTGTAACATGAGGTGTTTATCCCTTCAGTCTACATCTGAAGACTTCAGCATCAATAAAGACCTTACAGTGGTAATTAGCACTATTTCAAACAAATTACATGAGTTTGCAATTCATTGCTCAATTGATACTTCACTCAACAGAAGGTATTTAATACTCATATAAAACAATTTTATTAGAAATGTGGTGAATGCTTTATTTTATAGACAAAGTAGCATGTTAATAAAGACAGAGTTAGAACTATGATCCCATTTTGAGACTACGCTGGTGCAATGACAATTTTGCAGCTGGAACTATATTGTAATTGCACTAATAAAAGCTTTGTTGTCCGTCAGTTCTCTATATGCATGCCATTTATAAATAGCTACATAAATATGTAAATCTATACAAATTATGATCCACTTTTTCCTGGTCAGAAATGACTAAAAACTATGACTATCATTTAATTAAGAAGATGAAGTGAAACAGAAGCCTCCTCTTCCCCCTAACAAACACTGGAAGGTGAGGGAATTCAAAAATACTATATTTGCTATTTCAGATGAAGCTTTGGTATGCAGCATTTCCGCAAAGCCAAGCAACTTATGAAATATGGATTTAGGCATCTAACTTTAAGCATTCATACCAGAACATCCCAGTCTAACTGACTTGCTGCCGGCCAGCCAGGGAGGCAAGCACCGAGCTGGGAACAAAACCCAGAGCCCTGCCCGGCTGTCATCCTACCCTCTCTACCACTGCAGTCTGGTTAGCAATAAACTTGCTTTCATATTAAGCAATACACAAGTTAATAGCAATTTCATGATACTCCGCAATACTGTATTTCCAATTTGGATCTTTTGTGACGTCAAGTAACCAGCGAACTGCGTAGCACGACAATTTACGTAACTTTTCTGCTAACTTCAGCTTTATGGAATAAACTGTACCACTTTTAGCAATGGCTTGCCTTTCTATAGAATTTTCCTCAATTTGAGAACTGCACTTCCCTTTTGATAAGAGGAAGAGCCTCATTATAGTGTACTGGAAATCTCTACAGCAGATGGATTGTTATTAATGGGAAGACAAGGATATGTTTATATAGGCAGGGGAACCACAACTCTATTTTAAGTACAGACTTAATTCATTTAAATAAGGATACCTGGAACTTTACAGAAAGCAGACTGTTGAAACAGGAGATAACACTGTTATTTTTAAGTTTTGGAAAAGCTTAAATAAAGAAAATAAGATATAATTAATGAAACATTGTGTTTTGCTCTCTACCAAGATTATAAAGGAAAACAATAATATATTTCTGCAAGAACATATTAAACCCACTCATGAACTAATCTTCAAGGAAAGGTATCTTTCCCAAAGCAGCCACTTAGGTTAAATGGAAGGAAATTATGAAACTGAATCACAAAGCTGTAGGGCTCATGTTCATATTAAAAAGAAAAATAATAGTAACCAATCACCTACTCTGTCTTCTGTGGCTGCTACTGCTTCTTCTTCTTCTTTTTTTTTTTTCTTTAAAGAAACTAAGCAGGCAAAATTAAACTCTTCTATTAATGAGCATGTGTTGACTCTTGTGAAAAGAATGGTGACAACTTCTCCACAGCTGTTCACATTAGCTATTTTTAATTTATTGCATAGGCTTAAACATCCTGAATGACCAACTGCATGTCCAACAAAAACATTTAATCTGAAAATATTTTAAATAAGTTTAAGCTTTGGAGCATTTTTAATTCTTAGCTGAGTGAACCTTGCTAAGAAATAAACATTCTTCCCTTTTCTAATTTATTGTTCATAAAATGCATTTTTGTGGTTTGCAAGAATCGCTGTAGCCAGCTACATCCAGACAGCAAAGCTTATTTCATTAAAGCTACCCACAGTGTTGGGCTGTACTTGAATATGAGCACCTACTTATCTACCCCTCTGGCTGTAAACAGCACTGAATATAATAAAAATGCACCTAGAGATATCAGTATTTAACTTCATTTATTAATTTGTGCAGAAATGGAGAAAAATAAGGACTTTTCACAAGTTCCTTTCAAAGACCTATGTTGATTGTGACAAAGTTTTCTGTTTGTTTCCTTGCAGATAACTCAAATAAGGAACAACCACGAACAAAATATCCACCAGAGTTTGACTCGCATTTTGCAAGCAAAATGGCAGAATTAGTTCTCTCTAGAAGAACGCTGGTTTGTTCTCAAGGAACGCAAAGCCACCCCTTCACCGAGCAAAGCTCTCCACCTTCTCTTTTAGGTGAGGACACAGCAGGGGGCTGGTGCCCCACATCGCCTGCTCACTTGGGCTTGCCTTGCAGAGCCCTCTGCTGCTGCGGGCTCTGGAGAGTTGCAAGTGCCAGACATTTCTGACCTTAAAGCACAATTCACCTTCTGCATTATTCAGTCTCTGACCACTCACTCTCCAAAACACATCAACCTCACAAAAGGAGCACTTAGCACCAATACACCTGTTTGCACAGAAACTTGAACTGTTGCAGAAAGCTCAGAATAGCAGCTCCCCCAACAGTTATGTCAGCGAAGGACGTCGGTGGTGACAGATGAGAAGAACAAGAGGACGCCTGGGTGAGCAGTGCAGTCACAGGCAGCCTGCAACACAGAAAAGAGAGGTCATAAAACTGTGCATGGTAAAATACATTAAATAATTTATTAAAATATTAAATAATACGCTCATTTCTGCATGCGGACACACACTTACACTTCATAAACTCCTGGTTGAACATCAGAAAGAATTTCCTATGTGCATTTAATTAGATTCTGAATATTTTTTCATACACATTCTGATGATTTGGAACATTTCCAAAATATTAGGATTATGATCAAATATATGCATATATATATACATATATGACATTTTGGACATTTTTGTAAATAGGATTTTCATCTTACGTTTTCTGCATAGTGGGCCTTGCCACAGCCCACTGGCCGAACAACTTCTGGTGGGGAGCTGTACCGTTTGTTTGTTATTGCAACTTGTGCAGCTCATTATAACGATAAAAACCATCAAAGCTGAGGGCTTTCATCCATCCATAACCCTATGTATTTTTTAGAGCCAGAGGCTAAAACTTTTACTGTGATTTTGGTATCTCTCAAGGATCTGTACTTTGTCCCTTCGAAACAGCTTTTTAATTAACTTATTTATTTATTGATGAGTGTAGATGATAGGAAAGGAAAGAAGCCAGGGTAATAAGGAAAGCATACGTTCCCAGCCTATTAACCTCTGCTATTTAATAATGCACCAAAACCCCCTTATCTATCTAGAGAGAGAGAAAAAAAGAAAGTTAAGGCAACATATTTTACATTCAGCATGGAGGAGAAATAAACATCCTTGCCAGCTACATTTCTGCAGAAAATGAGCCCTAGATCAATAGATTTGTGTATTTACAGACATCTGCCACAAATGATGAATCCTCCAGTAGATTAAACTCAGAAGAAATGACAAATAGTTGTTGGCATGCTGCTGGAGATTGGCTACTTTGCCATTTCCCAGGAAAGAGTACAGGCTTCTAACAGTCTTTAACCTCGTTGGACCAAAAAAACCCCAAATTACACTATTTGCCAAAACTGTACTTGTCAATCTTTTTCTGAATCACTTGAATATTGCTTTACTGGTGTGCTCCACTGCTGCTCATCACATACTACTATAAATAATTCTAGAAAGAAGGATAGTGTAAAAAAGTTGCTATAAAAAGACAATCACAGACATTGCAAAGAAAACAGTTAAAGATGATATAACGTGATTTGGCATTTAATGAGTTTAACATGCTTGCAAGTCAGCTGACATGCTATTAAGTAGAATATCACAGATAAAACCCCAAGCTGCTATGGACTCAAGTTAGTATGTTCAAGAAAAGGATAGTGTGATAGACATGGTTGCTCTGTCCCAAATGCAACATAGTCATTTTAACACACTGTGAAGCTAATAAATGTTGCTCAACAAGGATTAATAGCTCTGGTTTAACTAAACTGCTTTCATTTCCAGGAGTAACATGTCACCTGCACAGGTTCCACTACATCAGTTATTAAAACAAATTCATATCAAGTCATTACAGATCACGTGCATTTAAGCTAATTCTTTATTTTACGTGAAATCACAGCAAAGTCCCGATTCCCTTTTGATGCAAATCATGTGCTTTTCATGCAACATTCAGGCATCTAACAACTCTTCATGCCTGCATACGTTACCTAAGCATTTTGCTGGGATAAGGAAAATGATATTTTTATACTTGTTGTCCCTTGTCGCCATAAAAAGCTGTTAGGGCATGCACTGCCAAGGCAAGCAGTCAGCTACAACTCCCTTCTCCTTGGATTTTGGAAAGGAAGCAGTGGCTGCGGTGAATGCAAATAGAGCCAATAATAATTATTAAAGGCAGCAATCGGGTACTAGTCGCACATTCTAACGTTTCTCAAGTTTTCTCACAACACTTTAAATCCTTAGAGCATTTCAAACTGCTGGATTGAACACTGGGTGAGACCCCATATAATTGCTAACGGCCCACCAGTGTAGCATAATTTTGGGAAAAAAATGGAAGCATGACTCAGGCGATTTGAATTATATCTCGACTTTAATCACTGACAGTGATATTCCCAAAGAACTATCTTTCAAATTAAACACTTCTTCCCATTGCAGAAGATATACCCCTCCAATTTAACCTGCCCAAGAAAAGTCATGTGCAGTATTCTTTTTGAGAACGATAAAATGATTGCCCTTCTCCAATAATAACCCTCAATCTTTATCATTACCCAAGGCAACTTTAAATTACACAATCACCAATTATACTGTGGACCGCTAGAGGTACTCCTCAGTCTCTTAATATCACAGAACAATCCTTGCAGACTTCAGTCCACAGCCAGACCCAGCCACATTCAAACATCCTACTGCTTTGTCACACAGGATTGCTTTAGGGACAGGATGAGCGGCTCGTAACCTATGGACCCCAAATCTCCAGCTCCCCGAAGCATTGGCAGGCTCGTTCCGGCAAGGTGCCTCCCATTGCTCAGGAAGCTCTTCTGGAAATCTATTGACTCTGGCTATCAAGACTAAGGAAATTGCTCATTGGGAAAGACTGTGTTTACAAAGCCGTATTTATAAATATTTTCATTCATGAATTTAATTCAACAATCTGTCACCTTACTGGGATATAAAGCATAAGAAATACTTTTAAGGATCCATTTGTAAAGGTTCAAGTTTAAGAGAGGCTTTTACGCTTCAGAGAGTGTAAAAATTTGTGTGTTGACGATGACCTCATTAGCTGCTAAATCACAAATAAGCAGGAAGCGGCAACAAACCTCTCCTTTTCTTCCACTTCAAACCAGTACCATCACATGTTCTTAACTGTTTCATGACTGGGATTCATAGATACTAAAGATATATGACAATTAATACAAACAACTTGGCTCAGATTTCAGTTTAGAAGACATTTAGGAGAAACCCTAAATATTATAACATGTTTCCAAAATCTATGCATTAATTTAAAAACAAAGATATCTGATCCCTGTCTATTGTACTCCTAAGACAGTAACTAGAACCGTAGCTTTTCAGCAGGCAATGCTCAACAAAAGCCAGATAATTGTGCGAATAAATGAAATACCAAGAGCATCTCAAATGGACTAGAGGAGTAATCTATGCAGGGAACATGCATTTGCACAGCAGTGAGGTGTGTAATGGCATACCCAGATGGGTTCTGTGCATTTACTTCACTACATGGTTTCATAACAATTCCTCATAAATTGATAATTAATGGCATCCAACAGTAATTGAGATGGTACTCACCAATTGTTGGTACCACGAAAGAATGATGGCATGCAAGCAAGGTGACAAGTACAGACCAGTCCTGTACGCACACACCTTCTAGAGTGGCAAATGGAGGGCAGGGGGAGAATGGAAAGGGCTGAAAATGTTAAAAAAATCAGAAGTAAGGCTCCAAAAATGACACGGCTATCCTAAAGAAAAGAAAAAGATTACGTTTGGTTATCATACATACTTATGGAAAAGATAAGGGGCTCCAATTCACATGGTTTCCTCTCCAGCCATGAAGGCTGGAAATCTACTTTAATGTTTCAGGAAAGCTGAGACTCTCATGCCCATGGGAAAAATTGGAACATCATTAATTACAAAGGTAATGAGTGTTGTCAACACTGAATCTGATGCAGTGACTCGAACGTGAAAACATTTCATAATTTTTATATGCACAAATAAGTAAAAATACAAGTGTGGATTTCACTCAGAGAAAAGAAAAACTAACTTAAGCAAAAGTATTTATAGTCTCGTTATTAAATTAAGAGGAACAAAAGGTGAATGCGTGCTGTGGAGTGCCCGTTATTCTGCAGGCTCTTGGAAGTGATTGGGAGTTAGGCCAGTTCATGTGTAAGAGGCAACATGATAGTCAATAGCTCTATTCAGTAGCCAACATTAATTCTGTACTCCTAATACTAATAATGAATTCAAAGGAAAAATGATGGCAGAAGTCATTAGATATATATTTTCTCAAAGTTAAAAACTAAAAAAAAAGGGGGGGGCAAAAAGCGCACTGTTTTCTTAGCACAAGACTATATTTAAAGAAAGGAATCAATTGCCTTTCTCAGGAAAACTAAGTACCTTATAACTTTTTTTTTTTTTTTTTTTTTTTTTTTTACAGAAAGCCTGCTCAAATGAAGCAGAATCCTGAAAACTAAGCTACGACTTGGATAGGGTGAGTAAAATATTTGCCAACTATGGAGGTGGCTAAACTGCAAAAGAATATTTTCAATACGCTGCTGAATTACTGAACTATTGGGAAATGTGGCATTTAAGGAGGACTATGCTCCCACTGGGATATAATTGGATCTAATGGTCACTGCAATTAATTTCATTCATTAACTATTTTTTGTCTCAAAGAAAAACATTGACTGCTGCTGGTTCCAGGAAAGTCTCACTTAATTTTAAAAGAACAATAGCTAGTTTGCCCTGAGGGAAAAAAAAAAGTTATGAAATTCAAGCAGCAACCAGAAAATACCCCCTACGCTCTGCTCGTAATACGTTGTTTTCCAAATAACTAGAGCTCTATTAATAAAGCATTAGCTAATAAGTCAGTGCTCTAAAAAGTAAGATATTGTAACATTTTCAGAGGAGGCTCAGATTTTAATCTACACGTCAGTCATCACACCATCAGCTACAGCAGTGCTCCTGCCCAGGTGTGCAGGCTGCAGCCCAACGCTGCTGTCTTTACCCAAGGCATACACAAGCAAAATTGGCAGGTTCCTGGTGTGAAGGCTACCGTGACACATCCCTGATCATCCCTTAATTACTTTAGTTTTAGAATACTATTAAGCGCAGTACAACTATACGGCAGGGTATTTGCCAAGCTCATTTAATTAATCTGTTTTATAATTTCGCATCACCTGCTAGTTTTTAATAGACTGATTAATAGTGGTAACTACAGTATGTGTGCAGTTTAGGTCTTGAGCCCACGTTTTTTAAACCAATGGAAGCTCTTTGTTACCCTTAATAGGGGCAGCAACAGTGGAAACTAAACACCGTTTCCTCTCAAATAATTTTTCTGTTACTTTCCTGCCCTCCCCAAGAGAGGCAGTAAAAAATTATATACCACCTTCAATGCCAAGGATTTTTTTTTTTTTTATTATTTTCCTACCTTTAGTCTTCTGCAACCCACTACCACCATTGCTGAGCCACTGTGAAATGCAGTGTAATATACACCAGTGTACCTGCCTCCACATCAAGAACTTCGTTAATTCAGCGTTATCGTATTTAGTTACTATCATATGAGCCCAGGCAGTTAGCCTGGACTGCCCCATACTCAGTGGACCCTGTTTTGCAGAGTGTCAAGTCCCTTCTGCTTCCACAGAGACCCACCTACCAGCCTACTGGACTTACCTCTGCTGTCTCTGTCAGCTCTCATTGCCTACCAAGACTTCAACTCCCATTTCTATCACAACTTTGAGAAACGGGACATTTTAGAAACAAAGTACGAGTATAACAAAGCTGTACCCACAAGTAAAGCTTACAAGATTAGGCTCTCAGACTGCACATGTATTAACAGGCATGCATGCGTCATTACTCTTGAGAATATAAGTTTTGCACTATATTACAAAACAGTTTTTATATCTTCATTTTCAGATGCTTATCAGCCAGGACTGTCAATACTTCTTATTTCAGTTGTTTGCAAAGTCTATGAGAGATGTTCTTAAGAATGAAACTACTTCTGATTAAAAAGTGAAAAATATGTAATTTGCAGGAAAGGCGTGTAGAAATGAGCTTAACATACAGTTTGAAATAAAACAGAAGCTTTTCTAGCCTGAATTGTTGATGACTAAGTTATCACGAAGCTTCCACACATTTTAGCGTACAAGTTATATCACGATGCTTCAAGATTTTTTTTTATAGTTACTAACTTGTGATATAACCTCATTAATGTTATGTTGCTATGTTAATGTTATTAGTATAATTACAGCTAATATAAAATGCTAATAACATCATAAGCTTAGTAGAGACTTATTCTGAGCTCTAATATACACTCAGTGCAAATATAAACCACAGACAACCTAAAACTGAATAGCATTTTGTCAGAACCACATCCACAGACTCAAACTAATGTGGCATGTGAACAAACGACAACGGAGTACACTGAAACCTAAGTTTTTACTCAGGTATTCTAGCATGTATGAATTCTAAGATGTGATTTATATAGCGTCATTTATTTTCATTCCAGTATCTGTCACATCCCCTAAGGTTTTACTGTTTATGCAGATTTTTCCACCAGCACAGAAAATGTTTTCTTTAATGAATATCAACAAAAACATGAAGTACATTTGCCACTGTTATGTCTGTAAAAATTGTATGGGCACTAAAGAATAGCTAGAATTCTTATACATATCTATTTTAGTCTAATAGTAAATTGTATGTTTGAGAAACTTACTGTGCAAGTTTGTTTTTTCTGTCTTTTGAATTAGGTATCTTGATAGAAGTATTTTCAGAGAAGAAAATGACTCACCCTTTGTTGTTTTAAAATTCCAGTTAGTATAATTTAAAACAAACTACTGACCTGTAAAAGAAGTTATCCACATGTTTTTATCTTGTATCTTCATGTTGACAATAAACTGTTGACAATATAGCTGTTACTATAATCACTTGCAGGTGCACTCCAAAAAGAACAAAGCACGGGTATTCCCAGGACAGATAGAGGGAGCTGTATCTCCAGTTTTACTCTTTAAAGAGACAGCTATAAACAAGGTGTCAAGTTTAAATTTGCAAACATAAAAATAAATATAAAAAAACTCCAGCTCGTTTTTTACTATTACAACCAATCAAATTCGACTTTAAAAGCATCAGGAAAAATATAATTTGCCTAAAGATCAAGGTACAATTATTTTTTATAAACATAGCTATGTCCGTGTGGTAAGACATTCAAGCAATCGATCACTTGCTCTGTTTTCTTAGCTTAGATTTCCCATGGGCAAATATTTGCCCCTTTTCCTGTCTCAGTGATGTAATAGCAATATTGAAAACCATGGCATGTCATCAGTAAAATATGTCAAAAAGAAAAGTATTAAATAGCATTAATTTTAAAACAGCTGGATGGACAGGTATTACAGTTTTCTGAAAAAGAAAAGCCCTTCCCTCTCATTCATCCTAGGATAAGCTTACAGAGGATTCAGAAAGGTAAACACAATTCTAACTGCAAAGGAGACAGAGGGAAAAATATACAGAGCTGGATTTAGAAACATATATACCTTCCCACTATTACCTTTGATTATGCACTAGAAACCATGCTCTGCATCCATGTACAGAGATTGAGCTATCTCACTGCGACTGCTTATCCCCAAACAGGTAAAATTAGGCAATGAATGGAAAAAGTAACAGAATACTGCACGTATGAAATTTTGTTAAAATTGGATGTCAACCTCAAATTGCATTCTTTTCTAAGATGTTCAACTTTATTGATTATTTCTTACTTTTTAATTAAACATATTTTTCTCTTATCTTCTACAGGGGCTGGGAGAAGGGGAAGGGAAGAAGTTGTTCTAAATTCATTTAAATTATTTGCAAGATTCACTGTAGCACTGCAGTCTTAATTAATCCACAAAATCCTGCTTTAATTCCAGTATACCTCAGGTGTAAAAAGGTCTCCACATTTGATTATACTTCTGAAAGACTTATAAATATAATGGCATATTATTCTAAGTTACACATTAGTTTTAAGCAACTGCTATATGAAAAAAAAAAAAAGTATGGATATAAAGACAGATTCCCATACTCCACTGATCACTGTTTGTAATCCTGGTGTAAATGGTCTTAATCGTACTGAGGGCCCTTCCTGGAGAGATTTTGGGGCACAAGAAAAGCAGGTCTGAACCCTTTATTACTCTTGCTAGAGGTAAAGATGTTAAGTAAGATGGACAGCAACAAATTGGCTTATGAGTTCATTACTTCTCTGTTTATCAAATTCCGCTCATTTTTCACCAGTACTTTTGTACAGTGATACTCCAAACAATGAGTCAAGACTGATATCGAAGTTCTTTTAAAATTTAAATTAATCAAATAAAATCACCAACAATCTGCATCTAAGACTGCTTATTGCAATCACCCCACTCCTGCACGTCACCTTTCCTCAGGGCACCGTTCCTCATGCTTCTTCCCTCATAGTGCTGTTACACTATTTAGGAGCATGAACTCTCCAATTAATACCATGTCTTCTCCAATACAAAGAGTAGTATTAGAGCAATTATATGAATCATTAATAATCATAGAAATGCTATTCAAGAAAGCAGCATGCAAAAAGTCTGATACAATAGTTGTTAGCAGAAGAGAGCCACTAGATAATAGTGCTTACTGAAGTCAGTATTTTCCCTGTTCGTACTACATTAGGAATCCTCTCCTTCCAACCTCCATCTATCAAACACCTCAACAGATCTGTACAAAAGGGGACGTTTCAGACTGGGATTTCTCCAAGTCAAGTGGCAATCTCAGCAGATATGACTATAAAAGACTACTGAGCAATTACTCAACTGTCATAGCTTAAAAAAAACCAAACCAAACCAAAACAACCTGAAGAAAGACATATTAATTCCTTATATTACCTGAAAACAGTATGACTAAGCCTTTGCATTCTGAAACAACGAAACTGATTCTTTTTCTTTAGGAAGCAATACGGAAGTAATAATTTTTGGTAGGCCCTCATGGGCTATAAATGCATCTAAGTGTGCTTAGACTTCAAAATGATATTTTAAAAAGTACTATATTTTTACTATAAAAACCTTATTCACAGGATAACTGTGTGTAGTTTTCAAATAATTATTCTATGCAAATCTCTTCACCAGGTGGGTACTTTCAACAGCATATCGACTCTTTACATTCACTTGGATTAACTGATTAAATCACATTTTCTAACAATTTCAATAGAAAGTATGTTTACAATGCATATGGATAGTCTCATAGCTGTTTTTTATCCTTTTTAAAATTTTTCCACACCCTTCTGAAGTACTGACATGGAAAGATATACACTTTAGCAATATGCTGTGCACGTACATATCGTTTGGCAATACTGTCATCTCTCCACAACTACCACTTGACATTCTCTACAAATATTCCACATATTGGATGTTTCTACTCTTCATCGTGTACAGTACCATGGTATTGCCATATTCCTTGTAAACGTCATCTAGAATCTTTTTTCGTTGTTGTTGATAGACAATCTTGCATTTGGCCATATCAAAATAAACATTGCTCAGGTGGAATAACAAGATTTTAGAAATTATACACAATTTGTATCTTGACAGCATGATTTGGTTTTTAGTGAGACTAATTTTCTACCAGATACCGTCTCCTTCATAAATACCATTTTTATCTATGGTAAAAAAATGTTTAATTTTACTAACACTTCACATACATCATGTCAGGAAAATTTAAGATATGGTATGTAGACATGTGTCTTGGAAAGCACATAAAGACCTAATACCCTTCACATAATATAACTTCACCTACTAAATGAAAATGAAAATGAAATGCTTAAAGATACAAGAATACTTTGACTAAATATAACCACAGTTTTTTTCTGGGAAAACCAGAAAATTCTGTTTTCAGACAAGCAGAGGTTAAAATTCCAGAACTCTCCATACCACATATTTAAAGCTGAAAGTGAGGAGACCCTGAGAGGAGAGAAACACTGTAGATCCTCTACAGAGAAGAGCTCCACGACTGATGCACCGCCATGGCTGTGCAACTCCAACCTGAAGGTAAAGAAAAGTCTCTTACTTTCCCTAACTGAGGGACTGTATTTACAAAAACTGATAGACAGTAGTTCAGCTATCATAAGAAACTGTGCCTTTGAAATTAGATGTGAGAAGAGTGGATTTTAAACATCATTTTAATGCTTTCATATAACTTCTGGGATACAGATACTTAATTTATGCTATAACTGGATGGTCTTTTCCTGAAGCGTGTTCCTGTACAACGCGCAGCATAGCACTACAGCTCTTCTAAGCCCATGTTGGAGGCACAATGTTTCCAGCCTACAACTGGAGTACATTTCAACAGGGAATCTTAGCTAAAAATAAGATTAGCTATTTATATTTCATGTTTGGATGAAAAAATGTCTATCTAAGGTACAGTCTGTTGTCTCTAAGATGTCAACAGTAAGTATTATTTGAAGTGGAATGTTTTATTTAATATTTAATAGCATATATAATGAAGCTAGTGAAAAAATATTGAAATTTCAGAACAGTATGAAATGCCCATCCTCATTCGACTGTTATTTCAGATTAGTGATAGATGTTATCATGTGTATACCTAAGAATACATTACATGACTTAGCTTTACCAAGGAATTAAACAATATTCAGATATTTCTATATATTGTATATTATAGACAGTGAACCTAAATTTCAACTTGTTTGTGTCAATATGACCCAAAAAACTCCCGTGAAGTAACATTTACATCAACATAAAGAGGATGCTTGATGAAAATCAAGTCCGGAATGATCCAGTCAGTTCTCTTTCAGAAGCTAGTGTAGTAATCATTTAGCTCAGAGTCAGCAATTGCATTTTTTTATTCTACCAGCCAAGTTTCAGGTTCATCACAAATGAAATCCTGCTACTAATTTGATTATACAAATAAGGACTTTTTTTCCTGAAGAGATGAGTCAGAGATCAAAGAAGTTGAAACTTACACTATTTTCTCATCATTTTTAACATACAAAACCAGCAAAACAATGGTTTTTAAAGATAAAACATAAACCCAAAGCTAAATACAATTCATATTAACTTGCTAAAAAATAAATTATGTTACATGCTCTACAACCTGGTATAGCATCCAAATAGGAAACTGGTGTTACAGTGGGCCTTTTATAAAATAATTCAATACTTACCTAACTAGCACCTCTTAATAAATCGTCACCAGCAAAGGAGACTACTTCATAAGACCCACAATACCCCTTTTTTGATGGCTTAATTAACACCTAAAAGTGGTACTGGATCT
>WAAD01035944.1:2938-15171 GCA_013389945.1 Fregata magnificens | reverse complement strand
TTCAGATCGTGCACCTGTTTTCAGGAATCCGTCTGTTGAATTAGCGTTGCATTTAATAAGTTTCTGTGACGCAACTAATGTCCTTTTGTCTAGGCTCCCTCAGTACAGTGTTAATTCTCACCCATCTGAAACTCAGGCAACATTACAAATTCCAAACTGATAATTAAAGTCTATAAATGTGAACCAATCTGAATGAGACTGGCTTTACCCATTAAAGTTCTTTTTAAACTTTTCAGATTTCTTTAATATCTCATCATCAGTTCCTTTCAAGTTAAGTCCAAATGATTACATGATCTCAAAATGATCTGTTAATAGATTATGTATCTAAATAACACTGAGAAAAATTACATTTTAAACAAAAACAATAGATAATGCTATATTACCCACTGAAAAGAAATAAAAAGAGATCATCAGTTGTAGGGGAAAAGCATATTAAAATTATATTCTAAAAATTTCACTATTTTTAACCAGTTTTCCTGCACGTCGAGTTAAACCTATTGTTTCCAAACAACTCAATGAGCTACAGCAAAAGCCATCAGGAAGTGCTTCTTAATTGACTTCCACACATCTATTCATAGACCTTCAGTTGAGAGCTACTGATTCTTAGTATTTACAGAGTGTTCATCATTGCCGATACCTGTGTGAAAATTATAAACAGTGAATGGAGTTCGATTGGGCTGCAAGAAGAGATGATGTTCACATGACTGAACAGAAAACTCCTCCTTCCGCAATAAACTGCAGACTCCGTAGCTCACATAGATCTCCTTATTTAAATGGATCAGAAGCCTTTTGAACAACATTTAGAAAAACAAAAAAAGCCAAACTTTTTTTAGCATTTTTTTGTAGGACCTTATTCATTGGCACAGTATGTAGAAAGATAACTTTCAGGCTCTATGTCAAGAAATAGAAGGAATTGTTTTCTTGAATTGGAACAAAGGAGAGCAAGAAATCACTTGGCTACCTGAGTTAGCCCCAAGCAGTTGTAAGCAATCTTGACATACAAATCTATTTATATATTTTTTTCCAGCTATACCTTAAAATTACAACTCTTGCTGATACAAACTTCAGAAATGTCTGATTGTTCTGTAACTGTTGTGGAACCATTTTGTTTGTTCGTTTGTTTTTTACTTACATCCTTCACTCTTATCTCCCCATCAATTAGCAACAGCAATACACATTCTAACCTTTTGGGGGCTGGTAAGAAAGACCAGAAGTCTATCATTCTATAAATAGAAATGGAATTTTCCAATTTCAGGCTAGTCCATATCTATATTCACTGGGATTCTGGTTATCAGCTGGACCTTAACACAAAACTTTGGAGCTCTAGAAAATCTGAAGCCATAGTAATCTATAACATGTGAAAGAAATATGGACTATACATGAATTCTCAGATACTGACACCAGCAGAGAAAGAGACATAAATACCCAGCCTCATTGACTAGATTTTTTGCTTGTTTTCTGGCTCCTATACCAGGCAAAAAATTGATCCTGTTCTGGAGAGATAATCATGCTGGTGTAGAGTCTGCAAAATCTAAAACGCAAGATTTTATTATCCTAATTAATATTTTATTTTTAAAGGACTTGACATTTAACCAATAGGTCACAGATTTTACTCTGGTAAAGTCCTAAATTAGGGTTTTTTTTGTGCTGTGCCACCAAGAGGATCCTGTAGCTGTGGTCTCTGGCACTTTAGCCGGCTTACCTCAGTAACTTCACGGATATCATTTTGCATAAGAATATATATTGATGATAGATGATAAATTAAACAAAATATATTATCGTTACCATAAATCTTCTTAAGGTATAATCAGTTCAAAACCTAGTAGGATCCACCGTTGTGCTCCTTTACTGGAGGAATCAAATTAAAACTGGAAGGAGTTCTACCCAAACAGGGATCAGTGTAACAGTCCTAAAATTGTTTTAAGCACACGAAACACACAGAGTTGCCCTCTTGGCAGATATGTGCTGGATTCATTGTCTTTGGCATGTATACTATCTGATGCATACCTGATTCATGTATCAAGCTGCTCTTCAATTATAGCAGAGAGTTTAAAGTGAGAACAAAAAAATCCTTCTCATTGTCACAGAAAGGGACCATTAAGTGATGACTCACATGCAACACATTAAACATGAAGGGATCTTCAATCACTGTCCTTTACGCACTAGTATTTTTATTTTCTTAGTTCAAGCTAGTGCACAAAATTATTTCAGAAGTTACTGAGTTGCCTGTTTACAGCCTATAATACATTACATCTTTAGCATAGCGCTACAGGTGCTTCAATCTCAATAATGGTACACTGTTTTAATCAACAGTTTTTTGAAAAGCATGAGATATATGTGACAAAAAACTAAATTATTAGTTTGTGATGTTGATGACAATGACTACATAAAACATGTAACTCTTCAAAAGCCTCATAGTGTTTTATCTCTTTGGTTTTTTAAGACTGTTTGTTCCTCACATTCACTATATTTACAGCAGGGGCTTACAACAGCAAGCAGTGTCTTCAGGTCTTTTAATCATTATCAGCTAAACTTTGGGCCTCGGTTGACTGGACATTTTGCTCCAAATATCCTGACTTACACAAATCCAAACCTTTTAATTTGTTTGTTGGTCGTTAAAAGTAAGTCACTTAAACTTCCAGTTTAAGTAATACAAATTTTTATGAATGCAATATGTTTTAAAAAAAGTCTTCAGGATACTGGTACAACGTTTAACACTATAGCAAATGTTAAATTGGGATAGCCTTTTTAAAGGTCTGTGTTCAGACGAGTCACCAGTTTAGACTTCTTTGTGACAAGACCCAATAATTTTCCTTTCTTTGATAAAAAAAATTAAAATATCCCAGCATTACATATTATAATGTTAACAAACAGGATTTCTGTCTTACATTTTTCCTTAAAAATTTTCACTTGAGAACACAAACATGAAGGTTCTTGATGTGAGCACAGTTCCTGCCTAACTACATTTTGTTCAAGTTGTTTACGGTGAAGAGCAAGTAAGATGAAGTGTTTCAATACTCGCTTCAGGCTGATCTAGTTGGCATTCACAAGGTGAAGCAAGCTACGTATTGCTTTACTTTTTGCTTCCTGGTTCTTTAAGCAGAGAGAAATGATCTGATTTCATTCATAATTGGAAACTGCCATGGTACTTCCCCTCAAAATATTAAAATGTAGAATTTTAAAACTAAGAGAGGTGTATGACGTATCTGATATTTGAAGGCTTATCAATAGCTGGGATAAAGAATTCCCTAGGCTGCTGTCATTCTGTGTTTCAACTTGGTTGGCAAAATGATAAACCACTTCATGTAAAACCTATTATTAAACTAATCGTCAAACTACAATATAAAAAGTGGAAGCTTTAAAAAAAAAAAAAAAAAAAAAAAAAAAGAGAGAGCTGACATCAGAGCAGAATAGGCAGGATTAGATCCTGCATGATTTCAAGTACAAACAGATCCCTCTGGGACTTTGGGGATTAATATTTTTTCTCCTCAGCCACTGTGAAGAATTAATGAGGGTACCTGCAACAATGCTTGCAAGCTGCTGAGTTCTGGTGATGGGGTATATGCTGCGTGCCTGAACGATGGCTGAAGCGATTTTCTTGGCATGCCTCTCCTCCCCGTATGTTCTCAGGATGGACGCAAGCGCCTGTTGATCTAAAGCATTCACAACATCAGCAGCAGTGGGCATGTCAGGGTACCTACGCACAAGAAGAGCCAATTAGTTCACTGACGTCAGTTTTCATTGACAAGAGGTGAAGCTTCATAGCATTGAGACAAAGTCAAACTCACACACTGCATACAAGTGCCTTTGAGGTTTTCAAATAAGAGACAGCAACCCTATGAAAACAGATATAGCTTGCACCTTTTAAATCCTTTTTCTGGCTACTTTAAATGGAGTTTGTTCCTTAACATCAATTACAACAGCTGAAACTTCCAAGTATTATCGTAAACTATGCTTAATGAGTTGACAAGAACAAACACATTTCAGTATCATGTTAAAATGGAAATGCTGTGTGACTTTAGCCAGCTTTAGAATATAAACTTGCCCCTTATGGGTTCATTTTAGCCACCTTGCATTGTATGTTGTTTTCTAGTCAGAACTGATTTCAAGGATCTTTTCTTTCACATCTCCTGCTATGAAAAAAATGGCTCATGAAAATAATTTAACTTTACTTTTTCACTAAAAGGCGTAAGAATTTATATCCAAATACTGTTTTGAGAGAATAGAAATGACCTAATATTACAAAGTACAGGAATTATTACAATATAAACAGTATAAGCCATACATTTATTTTTTTTAAATCTCTGTCACTTTGCTATTGAAATAGGTCAAGGTATTTTATGAACATCATATATGGGTTTATTAATCGGAGAAAACATAGAACCTACTTAATTCTCTTCCACAAAGACAGGAACGTGCAGAATATTTTTCAGGCATTTATTACTCTCCTGCAGTATCTTACAAAAGATAAAAACTTAGAAATCAGAGGCAAGTAGTATCATAGCAACAACCGTAGCGTAAGGCTTTTGTTATGCCACAGGTATCCTTTGTTCTTATGCTCCTGTTCCATGTATGTATTCTCATGATGCAAATATAAGCCTGGCGTTCAGATTCTTGAAATCTGAGGGCTAAATCCCAGGAGGATCACGTGAGCTTTTTACACAAAACTGGAAAAAGCAAATATCATGAAATTTGCTGTGTTAAGGCATAACATTAATGTGTTAAGACAATTCCTTAGAAACTGAGGCTTCCCATCAGCTTTATGTGAGCAATGAAAGATCAAATGACATTTCTTAAGACTATAGGTTCATCAAAACACAAAGTAAGAATTTTCATTCTCCCAGTAATGCATTATGCAATTACTGCCATTATCTATACAACAGAGATCTTTGGTTGTTCATGTAAAAAGCACAACGCTACAGAAATATATTAGGTTGTTTGAAAATCAAAACTGCTACGTAAGTAGAAATTATCATTCCACCATTGATTTTCATGCTCTTGAATGTACTAAACACCAATTCTAATAATTTAAATAGAGGTGATTTATTTAGTAATTGTTAATTTGACAATTAAGTAAGCCTGACGTGCCTCCTACACAATGTGAAAGGAAGCTTGTAATATTGCTAAGGAAAGCTTACAATAAATCTACAGGCATGGAAGACAACATTGTACTAGCGTGTTAAAAGCAATGTTGCTATCTGATTTCAATTGGCTAGGATCATCATCAATCATGGATAGGATTTATTTATTTATTTTATATTACATTCCTTTTAGAGGGAAGTAACTGGGTCAGATGGCCATTGCAGAAAAGAGGGAGGTTGCTCCTTTCCTGAGGGAGCAACTGAACGTGCTCAAGTGAAGGTTCCACAAATAGTAAGTGTGCCAGAAAAGGAAAGGGACTGCAGTGAGGGGTTGTGAGCCTGCAGATGAAGTACAGTCTGAGAAACTGCAGAAATAACAGAGAGAAGACAGGCCTCAAAGTGAGATGCCCCTGTGACTGTATACCATACCCTTCAAAAATGTAAAAATTTAATGTTATAATTAACAAAAATGTTACTGGTTTAATTACTCATCACCGGAGCTTTCCTCTTATTTCAAAGAAGACGACAACAATAACCAGGGTTCTAAGTATTGAGATCAAAAAAAAAAAAGCTTTGTGGCAAAAGAAAGATAGTATACTTGTGCAAAATTAGATGTGGTTTGATGATGAGAATTCTTCAGTTGAAGGGGAAATGAAATGCACAGGGGTTGCTGAGCACAGTTTTTGAGTTTCAAGGAGAAATATTTTATTAACAGGTACCTGTCACTATCCATCCTCATGTCCAAAGGTCCATCCTTCTGCAGGGAAAAACCTCTTTGAGGTGTATCAAATTGCATAGAAGAACAGCCAGCATCCAAGAGAACTCCATCGAGAGTCCCTGGCTCAACTCCAGAGGAGACTAACAAAGCCTCTGACTGGCTAAACTGTCCGAGAAGAGGTCGAATTTGTTTCCTGTAAGAAAATAACAAATAAATAACCTCAATTTTAATTATAGCAGTGCAGTGTCTTCCCCTTGTATAGCTGGAATTAGACAGTAGCACTCACTTGTCTCAGAAGCAATAGGGCTATTCCCAAAGTAATAGTTTAAGTAGTTTTCATATGTCAACATTGAAAACTGGTCCAACCCACCCATCAGCGGCTACTTAGGCTTCTTTAACTCTTTACTCCCTTCCTGCTTGATCTCAAAGAAATGGGAACCTCATGAAAATTTCATTTTTTCAACACTCAGGAACTCAAAGGGACACCTTTCACATTCAGCGAGAATACCCTGACCACCAAGGTACCTGCTGTGCTGAGCAGGGCCCTTAGTCAAGTGAGGCCAAAGTGCGGAAAAGAACGACTGGTTCTTGGACCTAGAAGAGAAGCAGACAAGATGGAACACGACTGCACAGCCTTGTGGTTAGTACTCACCTGCCAGGAAAAAAATCCTGGCTTCCTGCCATGGGAAAAACACCTTTCTTTTTAGTGGTATTTGCTGTGTCAAAAATAATTGGGCAAATGAGGCACACTAGATCATAAGCAGATAAAATACTTCAGTGTAGTTTCCATTCAGGCACCTAATCACTGGGGAGAGAAGAGTTTTACATGCATTTTTGTGCTTAGCATTCTTCTTTCTTAGATTTAAGGTGGTTCTTGTTTAACATTCCCATACTGGGAAGGGAAAGTGGCATGGCAAGGGAGAAGATGACACATCTCTGAGGTGCCCAACTCTTTCTTGGGTGTCTAAACCTGGACTTCTGATTCTTGTTTATACATAAAGTGACCTACAACTAAATAATTTATTTTACCTATCTGTCAAAATCTCAATGAATTTCACAAAGATGTAAAAAGACTAACCAACATGCTGCTGCATTTTTAAGCAGTACCTGCAAAACACAATGTATTTCTGCCCCTAACAAGAAGCCACTGCCTCCACATCTGAGTTTTGATTACGGTTTGGATAACTGCTCCTCAGCACCATGGATTAGCATTCAAATTATTACAAGGTACACCAGGTTAACTCACATCATTGTGTACAAGTTACAGGGGCAGCAGTTGAACAGATGGAGAGAGCAACTCCTTTATCTGTTTCAGCTACAAAAGGATACCTGCCCNGTCAGTTTAACGTCAAGACAACTGGCCCTACGACATCATTTAGTCATGTCCAGTGGCTACAGTTTTAAAATAGTGTATGAACAGGGAATCAGAACCTTTTCTGCATCCATCCAACTGGAGGGAGAAAATGCTGCCATGGGGGGGGGGGGGGGGAGAAGAGAGAGCTCTGTTAAAAGGAAGAGGTTATGAATGCAACCATATGGAAGAACATTTAGCTACACAATGGTATCCTCATTAGAGCAGAATGAATCAACCTATTTAACATAGCACAAAACCCGGGAAATACCTTGAATGAACAGATTTCATGAGGGATATCATGATCACAAATACACATTTCTGAATTGATTACTGTCCAGCACATAATTAAATACAACTATCCAGCTTAATAAGAACTGACAGTTCCTGAAAAGCACAATAATCCACTTAACATATTTAAACCAATTTAAGCTATGTAGTTATAGCTTTGGAATTATACTTCCCCTCAATATAATGAGAGGAATTTTCTTGAAAATCTGTACCACTTTGTCCAGCTGGGCAGTGTTTCTAACTTTGCAACTTGTGCAAACGAATGAACGTTAAAATTCTGTATGTGGGCGATGAAAAGAAATGAGATCTGGAAAAAATTATAAATTGCCATTGTCTAGTTCCTCCAGCAGACAGTAATCCATGCTATGAGCTAGTGCTGTACTGTGCTACCAGACAATCTGAAAAAGTGTTTTGCACTATATTTATAACTTGTTTAAAGAAACATAATCAAATTTCTAGCAAGTCATAAGTATGCAGATGGCTAAGATGTTTGGGACAGTGGCCTTTGATTTGTGGTCTGCCAACCCTTTGTGATTAGGAAAAGGTAATTAAAAAAGAAGTATATTCGAAGTAACTTGAAATTTACTCTTTGGTAGAGAGATGCTTCAGCTGGAAAATGTTTTGGAGTTTGCAAATAACAAAAGATTGAAACAGAATTAGATTGACATTTTGATGTCAGCCTTTCAGCTGTGTGAAATTAGAGCCTCTGTATATATCCTGTTTGTTATACACTGCATTTTGTATATCAATAGAGGATATAGGTGTCTTGGTGAATATAAATCCTTATTAAAAACAGATGCATTTCATGAGATTATAATGACTATATTAAAATGTTCAGGCCAGTTCTCTGAATTCCTGTTTCTTTGTGGACTAGAAGAAACAATTTTAAGCATCTTGCATAGCTCATACATTTCAATTAATCAAATCAAGTACACAGCTATGAAACATTTATTACCTTATGAAAGGAAATACAAATATCAACTCTTTTTTCGATAGGATAGTAACAATGATGATAGTGACGACAAGGACTAACCTGTTAGATTAGGAGCACGACACATTTATTGAAAGAAAAATATTTTACCAAGCATTCAGAAGGATTTATTAGCACGTAATAAAACTCCTTCCTTGTCTACTATTCCTTACGCCTATGTTCAAATAAGAACCGCCTGTTACACACATGATTTTCACTAAAAACGCTCAATTTAGCCTCAATTCCTTCTGCCTTCAGATTTTTGTTTACATCATCCATAAATCCTGTTTCCAGAATAACCTCAAATAAATAACAAAAGCTGTGTACCCTACGCTAAAAATGTTTATTTCCTACAGTCACATGCCTTCTGCTCTCCCCAGGTATGTAGAAATTATTCTTGCTTTCTTTTTCAGTGTTCCAATGTTTTCTTTGGGCATTAGAGGTTTTATGTTCCATGACCATACTTACCTAGTTTGAAAATCTGCCTACTACCCTTTCTGTCTTAATAAATTGCAAAAACAGCACTTAGTGGAAAAAGCAGGAAAGGTAAACCAAGGACCATCCCTGAATACCAAATAGAACAGCCAAGCTTATAGTTCAAAAAAGCCTGAGAAAAGAGAGTATACCAAAACATTACAGACCAAGACTGAGTGAGGGTTTTAGGTGGGTCTTGGGGATACTATCAAAAGCTGTTAAGACTACAAAGGGTCACACACCACACAGAGCATTTTAACCATTTTAGGTGTTCTTTGAAGGTTACAATCTAACTAAATCCAATTGTCTTGCTTAAGAGAAAATATTTAAACCTACTACTTGAACAGCAGTTTACATATTCAGAATATTTTAGAAACATAAAACAACGATAAAGAGCTTTTAGCCCCTTTCTTATAAATGGAGAAGATATGCAGGGTTTAATACGGAATGACTTGAAGATACCTATGTAGAAAGCTAAGACAATTTCAGAGATTATGGTCTGACGATGTAAAAAAGCAGACAATACCTGTCATATGTTTAGCTCTCGTTTGGCTTGTGTGTGTGTGTGTGCAGTAATAGCATGGTAATTTTTGATAAATTCCCAACCGCTACAGTCAAGCAACCTCTAACTTCTCAAAATAATCAACATGCTCACGCCCTCTTCATTAATTTTGACATTCTCCAAGAAAAAAGTATTCAAAATTTTAAAAGAACACTGGGAACATGGACAATCTAGCCAATTTTAAAAATAATAAAAAGTTATTTCAGCTTCTACATATGTTGTTGGGGCCTTAATAGATTTTATTGCGCAACAACCTCAAGAGTTTGCAGAATTCTTTTACTGTTTGCTACAGTTTAAAAATAACACAGAACCTTGGGTTCAGGACCCTTTGTTCAGGTCATAACATAGTACTTTATTATATTATACTATGACACATAGCGTAGTAATTCTGATAGATGGCATTGGATCCACACTTCTCACTTATATGAAAGAGCAGAATCAGAAAGAGTTCAAAGTCTCCTAGTGTATTTCAGGCTCTTGTGCTTTCAGTTAACCTCTGGTATTCTAAAACACTTTATAAAAGTATTTCTTTTTTATTTTACTCAGCTGAGAGGGATGCGCACAGGAAAAAAGTAAAGGACGAATATAGCTTCTATAAAATAAACAGAGAAAATCTTTTCCCTTATTTAGTTTCTCTCCGTTGTCACAGAGGTTGCTGCGACATCAATCAGTCAAGTAACTTCACCGAAAAGTACGATTATGCTTTCACGGTGCTTCAGCATTTTTTATGTGCATATAACAATACTTCCTCTTGATCTTTCACCATTGCTGCCCTTACAAATTCTATGTATGAATACACAGCAAGTCGGGAAGCGATGATCCCTTGTCAACAGTGAAAACTACCTTCTACTCAACCAGAATAAATGGTTTCTTTGAGAAAACTGGAAAAAAAAAAAGTTTTTCAGCTAACTCTTGCCAACGCATATCAAGCAAGGAGTCTAATCTGGTGCTTTGTTTGATTCAGTAACTCCACTGAGACTGCCAACAGGGGTGCCAATTAGCACCAACTGTAATCAGGACATTGGTACAGACCTGGTTTGATGTCATTGACTCACTTCACCTACGTCAGTCAGCAGCTGTCAGATAGCCGTGACTTTCACTCACAGCTGTGCTGGGCCAGGCACACCTAGAAGCAAACCACAAAGTACTCAACGCAAATTCCTGGAACTTCCAGCATCTTATCGATGAACGTTACTCTGCCTCAGTGCAACACCCCTCTCAAAAAACATACCTGAATATTCTGTAAAAAAATTTAAATGACCTTTGACAAACGGGAAATTGGCACGGTTTTCATGCTTGTGAAGAAAAAAATAATAAAAAAATTATAACATCTATCGACTCATAAATGAACCTTGTCATTGCATTCCAAGCTTTATGAAAAAATAATTATAGCACTGGAAAAAGCCCATGTATCTATTTGAGAACTGACAGTTCAGTCTAGGCTGGGTTTTGTGCTACAAAATTACAAAACTAAATCTCAGCCACTGATTAACACAGACCTGAAAACAGGAAGAAGCATATGTGAAAAGCAATTTCCATAGAAGCAAGTAAGTTCATATTTTCAAATTTGAGAACTACTATAATAATTTTATTCTGTGTGTTAGGATCACAGAAATGCCATTGTAAGTCTTTATGAATTGGTAAATATTTACGTACCACATACTCCCACTTAAGAGTAGGAAACACTTAAACGTATGCATACATTCTAAAAGNTTCTCTGTCTCCTCTTGTCAATTGCCTGTCTTCTATACCTCTTATACAAACCCTTATGAAACTGGTTATTTCCTCCTTCAATTGTTCTCCTGCAGCTTCCAGCAAAACTTTCTCTCCTTGCTCCGCTACAGATTCTGTAAAATGATGCTGTCCTTTGCTCCTCGTGTCTCATTGACTCCTAGCATCAAAACCTGTTTCTAACAACCTTTCAAGCATACCTGTAAGAAATTTCAGGATGCCTCAAAACAGATTGCTCATTATCTTAATGTTCATTTTTACTTTTATATGAAGTATGCATTCCACTAATCTGTCCACTGATACAAACACAATTTCTGTAAAAACTACTGTTCTAAATTGAAGGAACTATAAACACTGTTTCAATTAAAGGAAAAAATATAATTATTTAGTCAAAACCACAAATATCAAAGATCATTTTCATAGAGTACATCAGAAATCTTACCATATTAGACATCATCAGAAATCTTACCATATTAGACATCTTTCATAGCAGGTATGTTCAACCCCCTCAAAAACAAATATGAAAATTTAAGTTCCTAATGAACAATGTTCCTCTCTGGCTAAATTACACGTTAAGGAGGTAATTTCTTTCTGGGCAAATGGAAGACTAATAGAATAAGACTAGTGATTATTGAGGCAAATTTCAAAATTATATGCCTCACCAGAGTTTGCGAAAATGTATTTTTAAGTTTCCTAAGTAACACAAAGTTTTGCTGAGTAATAAGAGCAAATTATATTATTTTATGGAATTTGCAGCTAGCCAGAGTTAAAACCTTTGTTATAAAATACGTAACATTGTTATGCATGCCATCTTTACTACACAATAAATGTAAAATATGTAACACGCTGTCATCATTCAGATGTGCCAAGAAAACCAAGCCATTAGAATGATTTGCTTTTCATTCATGAGACCTGACAGCTCAAAGGATAAGACATCACCCATCAAAAGAATCATAAATATTTCTCTGACTTTACATTGCCCCATCTGGGGATTGTAGTTTGAGGTATATGTTAGGTTCGCATTCACAGCAACAGGACAGCCTAGTTTTATTCTA
>WAAD01035943.1:59291-79120 GCA_013389945.1 Fregata magnificens | reverse complement strand
AATCACTCATGCAATCATCTAAAAGTCATTTGAAAGAGGAATTAACAGGAGTAAAATACAGAACATAATGCGCATTAACGTATTTAATAGGATCAAAGTGATCAAAGCTGCTTAGCTCTTATGAGAGGTGTATTTTGCTTTTCAAATTTCAGGCTTGAAAATGGACAGTTTCTTAATTCTGACTACTCTAAGAAGGACCACATGCATGTATCTCCAGTGTGCGTGTGGTGAGAAGTTAATTAAAGGACTTGTGTACAAATGTATTGGTCTAGCCAGAGGAACTGTGCATTAAGAAGAAAAGCGTTAATACACAGAACTGATACATTATTACCCTTATTAATTGTTAGCTATCCGCCTACATCTGTTCATGCAGATATTACATGCCTAATGTGAACACTTTTCCAAATTACGTTTAGCAATGTGGGTCACTAAAGTCGCTGTGAAATCATTAGACTAAGCTCATTCCTTCCGAACATCTTTATCTCTTGCTGAAATCAGTAGAAGATGAAGATGCTTAGACGCTCTCAAGAATGGGATTGCATTTTGGGCTGTGAATGTCAGCTACCTGATGAGTCTGGCCCTGCGGTACTGAGCTGTGACTCAGTGGGAGCTCTCTACCCCCGCTTAGATGAGATTCAACTGTTTCCCATAGCTCCCCATGCCATGCCCCTTACGCTGCAGTCTTTTCAGAATGTCCATCACTGCATACTACCACAAAGAAATCTTTCAAGCTGTTGTTGCGTCAGCTAGAATTTGAGAATTGCTGGTTGAAGCAGTTGTAGAAGTTGTCCAAAGTAAAAAGTAGTCCTGCGTGTTCTATGCGTATTCAGTAGATGAACAAAAGCTAAATATATTTGAGAGATTATTTTCTTCCCTTTATAATAGCTTTTAAGATTGAAAAAAAAAAATCCTGTATTTTTCCATATTATTGCTATTTTGAGCCTTATTTAAGTTTTAAAATATCCGTGCTTGTTCTTACCACTCTGTTCCTAACAATTCAAGTGTTTCAGTAGTGGAGCTCTTTCCCCACAGGCAAAACACTGGGCGTGCTTAATTACATGATCTGTTCTGGGTCATTTGTGTGGGGCATTGTAGAGATCAAGGACCTACGTGGACAGAAAGCTTCAATTATGAACGATTAATCTTAACATTAAATGACACTTCCTATATTATCCAGAGGTTCATTCATCTTGTTTGTTGCAAATGGACAATGTCCAGATGACTGTCTTGTCCCTTAGACCAAAGCTCAGAGAGTGGAAGTTTCTGATGTTAATGTTTTGCTTCTTTGTTGTCTTTTTAGCCATAACACAGTGCCAATATACTCTTTTTGTTGTTGTTCTTATGCATGAAGTTTGCAGTTGATGTATGAAAATGTTGTTTAAAATTCACAGGTTATGCAAAACTCCCTTTTAAATGGTTTGACTACCTCAGGGAAACTGACTCAATAGCAGCACCTGTAAAGCTTTTCAATAAGGTAATAAACATTATACATATGTGCTTAAACTGTAATTAGTATTATCTTTAAATTTCTGTCTGTGTAGTCCATGGGATTGACCCATTTCATTAAATACAATTTTGGAAGGCTAAGACAACAGAGACTTTTAGAAGTAAGAACCATTTGAGTATACTAAGCTTGAGTATTTCTGAAATGTTAAATAAATACAGGGTACATAAAACTTCATAAATGATACTTGGTATTTTCCTACATTAAGTTGACCGAAATATTCGCTTCAACACTGTGCTTAAACCGTTTCAACGAACGTGTTTGTTTACTGTTGTTTGCCTTGTTTGTGTTTGCTTTTCCAGGAAGTTCCAAACCATGGGTTTCACGTTGGAATGAAACTGGAGGCTGTTGATCTGATGGAACCTCGCCTGGTATGTGTGGCCACAGTAACTCGCATTATCCATCGTCTTTTGAGGATACACTTTGATGGGTGGGAAGATGAATATGATCAGTGGGTGGATTGCGAGTCCCCAGACCTCTATCCAGTGGGATGGTGTCAGCTAACTGGATATCAACTACAGCCTCCAGCGCCACAGTGTAAGTTCCTGTTTTGTAAATAACGTAACAGTTGCTTACTGGTCCTTGTTCGTGTGTGATGGTTTTGAGAACTTCATCCTTTTCAAGTTAGGTCACCAGGTATAACAAAAAAAGAACAAATTCTTGCTAATGCTTAGAAGTATGCAGTTCTAATCTCTTCCACCTTGACTTTTAAAGTTCTTCTGGGTATTTCTGTGGCTACTTACTATTTTTTAATGCTGAAAGATGCTTATTTGATCCAGGGAAAAAGCCTGCTACTTACTCGTCAGTTCTGGAAAATATCACTGAGAATTTATATCACTTTAAGATTGCAAATATATATGCTTTACCTACCGAATTTGAGGGAACTCAGTGTGTGCATAGCTATTCATGTGCAGAAGTATTTACGTGAGAAGACTGTATTTTCTTTAGTGCATCAAGACTTGTCCTGTCAGGTCAATATATACGATAATAATTGATAACTGTATTTCGAGAACAGTTAGTTGTTCAATAGGAAGGTAATAGTAGTTACTGTTAGTAGTTTAATGGGAGGCTTTTTCCACAATAAAGGTATTCTGCCTTCATTCAGTCACTAAGGGGAAATTCTGTAACTGTGTAACAGCTTTGACACGTTCTGAAGTGTTTTTCCAAAATACTAAACTTTAATTTTGAATTCTTAATTTTTTGTAGCATCAAGAGATAGCCAGTCAAGTTCATCAAAACAGAAGAAAAAAGCTAAATCGCAACAGTACAAAGGACATAAGAAAAGTGGGTGACAAGTAGTGTTTGCACTTTTCCTGTTGTTTAAAAAGTTTGTGGTGTCTCCCTAAGTCCCTATTCTACTTGGAAATCTTTTTGTGTAAAGAGGTGTTATGCTTAAAGGTGCAGTATGCCATAAAAGGAACTTTTTCATTGAGAATAACCATTTTTTATAACTTGCAACAGGGTTGATGTTGCTAATAATGATCTATATGAGTTGTAGGTGGACAACTGTTACAATATTTTTGGTAGTCGGACGTCATTTTAGTTAAATAATACATTGACTATGTAGGTATACTGCCTTATACAAAATACTCAGGTATCAATTAACACAGTTTTAATTCTCCTCTTCGTAACACAGGTGTAGGAATAAGAACCAAGTGACTTGGATCAGAAAGAAAGAGATGTAGAAAATGTAAATTACCATTTAGCTCGTTCCTTTTTAAACCAAAAAAGTGACTTATTTCCCAGTTTTTTAGATGACACATCTGTGGGAAGCTGTCTGGAAATAAAACTTTCATATGATTATTTTCAGAAACAATAAATAGCATTGCTGTATGTGACTATTCTTGTCACAGTAAAACATAGTAATGACATTTTTAAGAATCTGAAGTATTCAGGTTCTTTCCGTAGTAATTGTTTCCTTCTGGATTACGTTATCTTCAAAATTCACAACCAATTTGAATTTGCACAAATGCACGTTTTGCAGTCCTGCATATTTTTATTTCTGTGACTCCATTGGTTTAAACTGAAAATCTGTTTTGTATGACTAAAATAAAGGGAGTAGAGGCAGCCAGTCGTAAGAAGACCTTGTGCTTTCTCCTATCATTCTTTTCTGGAAATCAGATCCATCTGTATTCTCTCCTCTAAGCAATATTGTAGTTTCATATGGCAGTTTTATTCCAAAGGTCCTCAAGCCATTTTTCCAATAATTTGACATTTTTGAAAGGCATAAAGGCAGCTACCTCTTGAGTCAACAGCAGCAGCAACATGACAGCCACTGTACAAGAAATGTATGTGCAAGAGATGACGTGGTAAATAAGAACATAGGGTAAGCCTATAGTCTTGTTAAGTGCTACACAGTTTTTAATGATGTTTAACCCAAGATTTTGACAGTATCTTTTTTTAAAAAGAACCAATTACAACTTGGGGGGGAAGGTTTTTTCTGCCACCTAAGAATGAATAGTTTGTCTTGATAGGAGTAGATGGTCTAGTTCCAGACAGCCTAACTATGTGTATTACATTTGGAGCATCAAATCATTATGCTGACTCATTCTCTTGGTGTTTTTTTGGAAACAGTAGAGAGTTGGAAAGACAGTGCAGTATTTTACACTGCAGACATACGGGCAGATCAGCTGTGGAAAAGGGTCTATTATCTGTCATCTTGAATTGGCCCTGCTTCTTTGTCAAGATATTTTCTAATAGGGCAGCCTAGCAGACAATCATGTCAACAGTTTTGTTGATGTTGAAAGTTATTTAACCTGCAAGTCAGCAAACTTGACTAACAAGAATCTTTAGCAGTCCTTAATGTGACATTAGGAGAGATTTTATTATGTGAAATACTCCTCTAAGTGAGAACATGAAGTCTTTCTTACCATTAGAATCTGTATCATCTTGACTTTAGACTTGTTTCCAGAGAGTTTTGTTGCTCTGAGACTTGACTTCATCCAGGTATAAAACTAAAACTTTAAGGCACATTCCCTGAAAGATAGGAGAACAGTTTTCCCCCAATCCCTTGAAAACTCACTTTGAAATATAGAGGCTGTTGAAATCCAAACTGTGCTGTTCTGTTGATATGAGGTGTAGCTGCTTTGCAGCTGTTCTCAGTAAAGTGTATTTCCTGATGATGAATCCTTATATGGTCTTTAAATTCTGGTCAGCCTTATCTTACAAAGCGTCGATCATTTTGATGACTTCAATATTACTGCCAGTGCTATAATCGGAGACTTCCAAAAGGCAATGTGGATTTCTAAGGACTATCATGTGCCTTTGGCCACTGGTCCTAGATAAAGGACTAGATATGGGAGGAAAGTATTGGCAGGGTGAAAGATTTCATAAAAATAAGGCTTCAAACATGGCAAGGGAAAAGAACTCTAGATGAGTCTGACACTCATTGTAAAGTCTGATTAAATGGACCAGTTGCTAGGTTGAATTGTGCAAGGTGAACTAACTGCCCCTAAGAAAACTCTTGCATAAAACCTAGAGCAGGGGTCTGTAGACAGATGCTGATCTATTTTAAAGTAATTCAGTCTCAACCAGAATAGTTATCAAATTTTTTTCATGGAATTAATCAGCTAATCTTGAGGTGATTGGGAGAAAAAAAAAAATCAGACAGGTTTGTGTAAGCTAAAAAAACAAAAACAAAACAAAAAAAAAACCCACCAAAAAAAACCCTAACCCAAAAAAACCCTGTCATCAATTTCCCTTATTTCAACTCTTTTTATCTTTGAACAGTAGTTTGTTGTATTGAAATAAGATGTATCCACTGATTTCTGTTCCATCACAGATCTAGCTTTCAGGGAAGGGCCCATTGACCTGGGATAGGAAAAAAGATATCTTCATTCTGAGTAGGACCTGAAGCTAAACTCTGAGTTAGGTCTACCCTGGCTTCCTTGCAGTTATTTTGGGAATTGTGTCAAATGAGATTAAAACTTTGTTTTTATCTGGGGCTTTCCCTGTGATTGAAAAACTGACCGAAATGAAGAGCTGTGCAGCGGTGCTGCGGTTGTGTAGACCTAATGTGAGGAATTAAAACGCTTGTCTTCCCGGTAAATTTGTGACTGGATGTGTTAAGGCAAACTGGCACCTTCTTCGCTAGTCATTGCAGAAAGCAACCTGTGCTATTTTGGTCTTTGGATGTAAAAAGGAGCGGACCAGTGAGTGCCACAGATAAAGCAGATGTCTGGGAAGTTCTTTCAAACATTGCATTATTTCTCCTTTCTGCTGTTTGAGGAAATAAACAGTAAAATCCAGATCCTGTTCAGAATCTTGCAGCAGTATCTTTTGAAAACAATTCAGGTACAGAAAAACTGCTGATTTGAGAATATCTAGAGAAAGTTGTGAGTGCTGTTGCCTTAAGCTAAGGAAAGAAGACTATATCATTAATTACCTTTGTTGTGTAGGACCTGTTCTTGGATAATTCTGGTCTGTCTGAGCAGATTTTGTTTAGCAAGCTATGCTAGACCATCCTGCTCCTTACCGCATCCCTCTCCTTCTACCTAACACCTCTGCAAAAGTTTCTTGATATATCTCTTACAGTAAGCGTGACACACACACACTGGAAAGGAAATTCCCCCTACCTAGTGCCATAGGAAGGAGATTTGTTCTTCATTTCTCACTAACGGAAAGTAAATGTGGGCTATGGAAGCAAGGAAGGACTTCTGATGGGTTTCTTTTCTGGACCATTTACTCAATGCTAAGAAATCTACTTAATCATCAAAAGGAGATGAAAGAAGAAGGTCATGAAAGGTTATAGTCGGTTGCCTTTTACGTGTTTATTCTTAGTAGGTTATGGTAACAGAAGTGCTGAGTCACAGGAAATAATACAAAGAAAATGTTTTGTGTAGCTGTTTATTGTTCAGGACTTGTAAAGAAAAATAGATAGAAAGTCTTATTTTGAAAAGGATTTCAGTCATAAAACTGTATAATGCAGTAGTAATGCTTTCATGGTAAAGTAACCACAGCTGATTAACAAGAAACTCTGTATATGTCTTAATTAAATTAGATTATTTTTAGCAAAGAGAGGTGTTACTTCCACATGTTTTTCTCATATGTACTTGTAATGCACTCCAGAATCTCTTTGAGTCATTCTGCTGTGTATAATGATGCAGATTTCTAATGCACTGTTTTTACCTCCTTACTTGAGTCTGTTGAGAAGCGAGTAGCGTGTATTCAGTGTGAAGCAGAACTGATTACATAGTGAACTCTGCTGTAATGGGATCATGGTAAAAGAGACGAAAGTCAGACTCCTGTTCTACTCTGCTGCTACAGAAACTAGTACAACCAGCTGCATTAACACTCACTTAATGCTGAATGGGAACAATTTAACAAGCATTGCATCCAGCCATGTTTTACTTCTCAACAACAAAAGAATACAAAAGAAGATTTTTAAGAGATCTTAGTTAAGGATAATTTCTTAATCTATAAAACCAAGTAAATTTGGAGCTGAGAATACAGCTGTGCTTTTTTTCCTTTCTTTAAAATCTACAACGGGCAACATAACGTTAAATTTCCCCCTATGTCATTGTGACTTACAAGTAGTTAATGAGCACACATCTAGCAATGAAGATAGAAAAATTAAATGTCAGGTTTCATGTAGAGGCTGATCATAGTACAGATGTTCCTAGGACTTCTTTTAGGCATCATTTGTTATTGTTAACTGTTGGGAATGCCCAAACAATTTGTTTTGGTGTGATTACTGATACACAGGGCATGAAATAATTTTCTTAAAGCTGTAACAATGTCTTTGGCCTATTTTAAATAAGGAAACTGTCCAAAAGGGAGTAGAAATTAACTAGCATCCTACCTGGCCTAGCCTTCGATAAAGCTGGTATTTTTTCTTAGATTTATTGTGTTGCTATGCAAGCAGCTTATCATGTTGACAGTGAACCCATTCACTAGCATTTGGATTGTAAAGATATGCTTATTTTACCCTTTTTAGCTTTCTACTTTTAATTAGAGTGTTTTATAACTGTAATGTGTTCTGTGTGCATGCAAAATACGAGGTGGACTGTTTGAATTATGCCTTGGGCCTCCTGCTTTGTCACTGTGTTCTCAGCCAGCAGCATGTCCATCATTGCTGCTTGCTTTTTATTCAAAGGAAGGAAGATCAAGTTGCATGTAGTTTGTATGTATAGTTACTGTGTTACCTGTTAATTTCTAATTGCAAGTGTGAGTTTTGTGAGTGCTTTTGTGAATACTCAGGAATCACTTCCAATTTTGTTTCCAATAGCGTTTACTTCAAGCAGGTAGGATTTTGTACTATGTTCCTACCAGTCGGAAAGCTGTGCAGGTGAATACTTGAAGGGTAACTTATCAGTTTGCCTAGGCAATTCATTAATAATGCAGTATGCAGTATCTGCTCATAATGTCTGCTTTTTAGTAGGTGTATATATTGGAATAAGGTTATTGAAACAATAATGTGACCTCAGTGTTTTAAAAGCTGCAATTCTGTAGACGACATTCTGCTGAATTATGGTGTTATCTGTGTAAAAGGCTTATCCTGAAGTCTTCTTGTTGGAAGAATATTTAAGCATGGTGATATCTTTAGCATATGCATAATCTAGTTACCTTTTCCCTTCAGGGCTAGGCTAGTTTGTCATGTTGTCTTTGTCTGACAGTGCTGAGAATACTTAAGCATTAGCAACCATAGTTTTGATATAGCTGAAAGCAGTGGAGATGATGTATTACGGTGCTTGCATCCCTGATATTGTAGAGAAGCTTCCTCAGGCACAGAATCGGAGCATCTGAGTGATAAAGGAGGAACATGTTAATAATTTGCATGGGAAATGTTTTCATAACATTTCTTCATGAATGCTATGTTTAATAATTTGAAGGCATTTCAGAAGATATTTTTTCTAAACACCGAAACGCTCATTGATGTTTGTAAGGCACTGTAAAAATGGGAAGCACCATTCTAAAGTAATTAAGAGTATGTATTTTTAAACTAGGTTTTTGGAGGTGATAAACTTTGTCTGGACTGGATTATTTCCCCAGAACCATCCTTTTTATCTCTGTTAGGCACACACACTGAAACAACTGCAGTTTCAAACTGAGCCCGTACGTCTTGGGTGTCCAACCAGAGGATTGTACGTAAACTGTGCAGTGTAGCTGCAACAGAAGCAATTACAGCATTTGTATTTCATTGATAGAGTATGAAATAAGTGCATTGTGTTTTTAAGCAACGCGCTTAAAAGTCCTACCAGCCAGTCTCTCGAATTCAGTAACTAAAGTGTGGTTGTTGAGAACAATATTCCTAATAACTGAATGGTGCCATTGTACAGACCCTTGTTTTCCAGAATCAGTGAATATGAAGCAGAGCCATTTCTCAGTGAACAGTCTGAGTTACCTAATGCACTTTAACCCAAGCGTTTATTTTAGTTTGACTTGATGTTTAGAGAGGAAGATACCAGTTGGGAAGAAACCTGTCAGTTTGTCCAGCCCACCCATGACAGGTGAGGTGCGGAGGAGCTTCTCTGGGGATGACGAGTTGACTCCTCCTCCATATCGAACCCTTCCAGCACAGACAGCCCCGGAGGCCTTCCAGCCTCCCAGGACTAGCCGAGAGTTCAGTCCCAGCCTCAAAACAGGTAACTAGCCACATCAGTCTCTGTTACTGCAGAGGGAAATGATGGACAGGGTGGGGAACTACGTATGGTCTAGCATGTAATGTGCTGACTCATCAAATCTCTTTCTTTATTCTTTTTTTTTTCTCCTTAAATTTTGGTTGGCTTTTTTTTTCTGTTAGAGAGCTTTTCATTCTCACTGATGCACCACGTCACTGAATTAATCGTAGGAAAGGATTGCAGCTGTTTTAGAACTTCATAGGAGGCCATATTTTAGGTTACTGAGGCACAGAGGAGCTCTGCAGAGTTTTGAAATACACAAATGCACTCTGTAAAACTGAATGGTAATGTAGATTTGGGAATATTTGATGTAAGCAGGAAGTTAGTGTGGATTATCTTTTGTGGAGAAAGTAACTACACAGTAAATAAGGAGCAATTTTTGCCTTTGTCAGAAAAAGGCAGTTATCTGGGAAAAGATCTTCAGAATGTAAGAATTATTTGAAATTTTGTGGGTTACTAATATAGAAAATATATTTGAAAAGAGTTTGTCCTTTTAGAATTTGATCTTTTCCCTACTTTTGCTGTAAAACCTGGGTTTGGTTTAAGTATTGACAGTATAATTGTGCATGTGTATGAGTGAGCAGAGAAAAACTCTTAAAAATTCATTTATCAGTAATATCGAGCAAGTAGATTAAAACTTTGAGCTTATTTAAGGATAGTTTATGTAGTATAATCAATCTTAAATTATAGAAGTCCACTGCAAGGATCTGGTAGTTTCTTCTCTTCCCTTTTCCTAATAGGTATGGCAATATAATGTAGCAGGTAAACAAATCATTTCTAACAAATATGTTGTAGCAATATGATCTCTCAGACAAATTGGCGTATGCTTTCCCTGCAGGACAGTTGCCAGGTTGATAGATTTAGCTTCAGATTTGCTTGATTTACACTCCCTTAAACTTGCTTTAGGCTGAGTAGGTTGCCATATTGGCACTTTTCACTGACTGTGGAATACATTCAGAACGGTTTCTCTTGTCCATGTGTTATCCATTAACAGAATGGGATACGGAAACCTACTTGACGCCTTTAGACCCCGAGGACAAATCTTGACTCTCTTCTGCACACCTCTCAACGCTTCTCAAGAACTCCTTTATTTTTACTTCAGCTTGCTACTCGTGTGTGCATGCCTGTCTTTTAACAGAGTCTTTGATGCAAAAGAGAAGCCTTGCGTAGGAGAGTGTTCCGGAGTGTTTGTTTCTGCACAGCTTTTCTTCTTCTCTTACTGCAAATCTACACCTAAATTGCATTTACGTAGTGCACAGAAATGCACAGTCTGAGGCTTCTATGTCATTAGATCTCTGAGTTCCTATGAAACACTTGTGTTCTTTGGTTTCTGACACCTGATGCTTTCCATGATCATTCTGGGAGAACTTCTAAAAGTTCTGAATTTTGGAGAGGCTGGACAAAATTAGTTTTATTTGTGATGTAGCGTCCTTATTCTCCAAAGGTGTTTAAATTTAAATTGAAACCAGTTAAGAACACATTTGAGATCAGCCGGAACTTATTAATTGCATGCATATTCCTCAGCATCATACACTGCCTCACATTTTAGTAGCCGTAGCTAGGATGTAGGCACATTGCAGGAGATGCTTATATGGCTTTGAATGGAAGTAGTGTAAGATTAGTAACGAGACAGGCATCTGCTCTAAAACTTCTCGCCTACCGGAGATCTCAGTAAGGCTCATTAAACAACTCTTTCCCCTTTAGTACTGTCATAGGCACAGGAGAAGGTTTCAGTACTTCTTCATCTTGTATAGTATGGGTTTGTTCTCTAGCAAAGTTATGGTGCTTCTTTAGCATACATGAGTACTTTGCATCTTTGCGTCATATGAAATGATCCTCTAAGCAACGAAATGCAACTGTTGGACAGCTTCGTTTTTAAAAGAGTAGTAGTAGTCAGCCTGTCGGAGAAGGAGATGGTTCTGAGAGACTCACCCTCCTTCTGCACATATTCTGGACCATATAGCTCCATTCTATATTGATGTTTTGGGCGTTTCAATGACTTTGCATCAGACACAGTCTTGCTTTGTCTCCAGGCAAATCACTGAGACTATTTAAAAAGGGAGTACCTTGCACATCTGCATCCCTTTTATTTCCAAGATGATCGGTTAGATGACTACCATTAGCTTTTCTTATTCTTCTTTCAAGGAACTGTTATTGTATAGCTGTAGCTAAGCTTTTCTTATGGAGGGCTGTAGTTAAAAGCTGTATAATAGGGGCAAATGAAGCAAAGCATTATTAAATATCTAAATGTAAGGATTTTGGTTCGAATTAGCCAAATTATGGAACTGCTGTCACTCTTGTACCTGCAGAAGCATTCCACAAATATTGGGGGTAGAGAACAAAAAGAACATGCCTGGTGGCTTTCAGATTGTATCCCTGACCTCTGTGTAGCCTTAAGGTATTGCTTAAGGTATTAGCAGCATATCCAAGTAACCAATTATGTGTCTTATCATTTAGACAGCACTTTTTTTGTCCTCCGTAGATCAAGATTCTTGATCAGAGTTGGGCATAATACAGGGAAAAGTATTTGGGGCATAAAAAAAAAAAGGCAAGGGATTGTGGGCTACGTAGGTGGGAGGAGGCATCTATTAAAGAAAGAAATGAGGAGAGCTTGCCTTATGCTGCAACTTTCTGACATTTTTTTAATATCTTAATTTTCAAATTTTATTTTTATTTAGCACAAGAGTCTGTTTCAACATGGAAGATGACATAGAAAAATAATAAAAGAATAATCAAATGGCTTGTAAGTTACTGCAGGGCTACTAGTAGCAACAGGTTATGGGGGGTTTTTTTTGCTTTCACTGCATATTTCTGCATTTCAAGATACATTGATAATGCATATAAACTTTGTATTCAGTAGCTATAAGCTTTAGTACTCCTCTCATTCATTCGGTCATAGAGAACCATTTATTTTTGTATAATCAACCCTTTAATGTGGGTACTGCACCTTTAATGAAAGTCTTGACATGTTTTCTTTTCGGTGTTCTTTTCATAGTGCTCATATCAAAATATCACTATTCATTAATGAAATTGGAAAAGTAATTGTGGCATTATTGCTATTCATAACATCTTTTTTTATGTCTTAGATCTCATTTCTGTTTTCTTTTTACAAAAGAAAGAAGAGAGAAGATTACAACTACAAAAAAGATGTTTTGCTTGAATGAAACTTATCTTCTGGGATCTTAAAATTTTTATGATGTATTGAAATCTCTGTCAATGTTTTTTCTGGTCTCACATAGACCATTTACAGTAATAGGGCTAAGTAATGCGATTTGTAGATTGTAAATGGCCAACAGTTAATCTTATTTTTACTTGTGTAAAGACTGAATAGGAAGTAAACAGTAAACAAGAGTAAACAGTAAAATAAGTGTTGTGCTGAGCAACCGTCATTATTCCTACTAACATGTTCGGTTACCTTCTTAAACCCATGTTTTAAAACACTAAATTCTTGAGAAAACCCTGTAGAGAATATATTATTGTAAGTAATTTGTTCAAATATGTTAATATTAGAGCATAACTTAAGGTTCAGTTTACAGTCAGAAAGCATCTGCCCTCTGTGGGATACTGAGTGTTAAAAGAAGAATCACTAAAATGTAGAATATGAGAAAATGGGAAATCTGGGGTCTGTTCCCAATTTAGATAACATTGAGTAAATTTAAGGAAAAGTTGTACTTTGAATGTTATAGATCTTTAATGTTCATCTTTTCTTTTTAGTTACTTCATTGCAGCTGAAGGAGGAGTTGCTAGATGGAGAAGAGTATAGCTTCCTTCAAGGAGCATCTGATCAGGAAAGCAATGGATCTGCCGGTTACTACATCAAACAAGAACCATAAGGCAGCTCAGAAAAGTGAGGGGCAGAGTATTGGTGATAGGAAAAGAGCCTTTCTCCAAGACTGACTGATTTTGTTCCCACTTCGATGGTACAGTTCAGGTGACTGTACCTGGGGCACTTTGCTAACTGTAGATGAGTTAGACTCAGTTCAGAATTTTTTGGAAGGGCGGGGAAACTATTTTAGTGAAAAAGATTTTTCAATTTATTAAAAACAAAAATGGACACTTTTGTGTTGTATTTGAAGCTTTTGAAAGAATTTTGTAATATTTTCAAGTTCAGATTTATTGTGCATTGTTAACAAGAACTGAAATTCTAATTTTTTGGTAAGATTAAAGTTTAATTAGCATGATTGTGGGAAGCGGTTGGAGGAAGATATAGTTGCAAATACAAATGAACTGTCATAACAAATGAACCTTTTTGGTACAAGTTGGGAGACTTCTAGACTCTTGTGAACTGCACTGGTCACGCCTCTGCTTTGTTATTGTGAAAAGAAGGCATTTAAGCCCTAATTTAGAGGCATAAATTGTATGTGGAAGATAGTCCTGTAAAGCTCTACTCAGTGAGTAGCCCCAATTGCAGTGGAGCCATCACCTGAGGAAGATTTTAACTTTTCAAGGTGTTTTTATTTAGTTCAAAATACTTTTTTTTATATATAAGGTTTTTTTTTTTTTTTTAATTTCCTTAGGGTCTGATTCAGTGCCCATTAATATCAGTAGCCTCGTCTCCATTGACTGTAGTGGTCATTGGATTGGGACTATAAAGCTCTTGTCTGTACATGAGTGTCTGTAGTCTTGGAATGCTTCAGCAGATGTTTACAGAGCCCTATGCCAAACTGGAACTTCAGAAAATTCCCTCATTTGGAACATTAGTTTTAGCTATGAATTTAGAGTAAAGGAGAAACTTAGATGGACAGTAACTCAGGCCTCCCTTGGTAGTGGGAAGGAACTTCTGAGTATTCTTCTGATTATTTTTTTTCCATTCAGAAAGACCTAGATGTTTTCTTACCATCCTAAATAGTTTGTGAACATTCAAAACTGATGTTCCATGTGGTTTCCGGTCAGCTAAAAGGAGCCATACATTGTGGATTAAAAAAATGAGTTCAGTTCTGCACAGCCTGCAATATTCTTTTCTTGCTGCAATAGTGTAATATGGAAGTTGAGACTTGAGAACAGTATATAAATCACATACCGTCTAGTATATAATTCATAAACTGGATTTGCTTATTGCCTGGAATCCTTGTGTCTCACTTCAAGTATGCCATTAGCCCCACCTGCTTAACTGTCCAGTTTTTTTAAAAGCAAAAGTCATGTAAAAGGGTGAAAATGACTACCGGTAAAATACAAAGTATTTTAGCATGAGCTCTTAATAATTTGGATTTTATCTTTCCATATTTTTAAACTTTGTACATTTTTGTAAGTGATCTCATTCATGGAGTTGGTTTGTAAAATGGTTAATCAGCCCTGCAGAGCTGTGACTGGAAAAATGTGCATCAAGAGCTTTAGCTTTTACCAGTAAGGTTCATTAACTAAACTCTCAGGAATTAACTGCATATGTTCTATAAGTGCTTCTGGGTCTTAGCAGGTCCCCTTCAGAGCAGTACAATGATCATCTGACTCTTGACCATAAATTAGGGCTTAAAAAAAAATTAATCAAAATGATTAACATCTGTGTTCCTACAGCCTAAGAAATGCTTTAAGGATATCAACCCACAGAGCCCCAGGAGACCATTTTTGTATATTGTTGTTTAAGCTTAAAAAAAAAAAGTGCATAGAAAGTTGAAAACCAGCAATTTGATTATTTTCTAAAATATTGCTCTAACTTTGGGTACATAGTATTGGTAATATGCACAGGTTTACCTCATTCTATGCAAGAGGGGTTAATTATGTAAAGTTTTGTATTTACTACTGGAAGTAAAAAAACGTCCTGTATAGTGTAGGAATGTCTGGAATTCTTTTCTCCCTTACTGGCAAAATTTCTTAAATATTGACCCCTTTTTAACAACAGCTTCTTATATTGACAGAATCTGGTTATCAGATTATAAGTATCTGTAACTTCAGGTGGTAAAGACATTTTAGCTCTCTAAAATAGCCATAAAAAGGACTTTGTCAGGCTTGGTAGACTTCAAATACATTCGCTCAGATTCTGACCCACCCGTGATGTTTCTTTTGAACAGCCTGGATTGGAGAAGTAGGATTAGAGACCATTGTAATGACACTTTGAGCCTTGATTATTTTTTTTCCTGTGTTCTCAATTTAACCTGCTGTAAAATCCAGCTCTGCGAGCATTGATTTGGTTTGGTAAGTACATCGCTATTGATTTTTTTTTTTTTTAATGCAACAACTTGCAGATTGTCCCAGTCATCTGGAATAAGGTTGGCACAATCTTACTTTCCTTTCTCATCAATAGCTTCTGACTTCAGTAGGAAAAACTATTGCATTAATTTGTGTTTGATAATGTGAAAGCTTGGGCTGGTAATGAGCAAGGTACATTGCCGAGTCACTAAACCTTGGACTTCTGTGTATTGCCCAGGCTCATTGCTGATTTCTGAGTTAGAGTCTTCACATGTCAAGAGGGAAAATTAGCACTTAAGCTGAACACACTTGCTGTGTTGGAGAAACGTAAGGATCAGATTTGAAGTCTGTCGGTCTTTATAATATTTTTTAAAAATAGGTATTTTATTCATTAAACACTAAAGTGTGTGAGTTGACGTGCATTCTCAGATACACGTGACTCCAGTAGGAGTTGCGTGTTGAGATTTCTGGGTGAAATTTCTCTTCTGAATTCAAAATACACCTAATTTTGTAGTTGTTGAGTACAGTGAAATCTGTCCTAAGCCAACCACACGAAGAACTATTTGACTCGTGTGCTTAGGGAGAGGTTTAAGGAAAGGCTGAGCAAAATTCCACCAGGTATTTAGAGAATGGTCTCTTCAAAGAGTGGGTTACCTGTTGGCTGTGGTATCCATAGTATAGGCTTCACTGTATTTGTAAAGCATTTGTTAGTAACATGGCTCTAGGTATTTTTATCTTCGTTTTACTCTAAGCCGTGTTACCTGGCTAGAAGAGCAGCAAAGTGTTGGACATCTGAAATCTTCAGTGGGGTCAAACTGATTTCAGTATTTGGCGTAGCGGGTTTTTATAACCATGAGGTAGCGCAAGTTATGTACCTTACTTTGCAGCTACCCTTCTTTTATTGCTCAAAATCTTTCTGCTGATCTTTGATTTTTATGTTTTAAATACAACTCTTTAACCTTTTCCTTGCTGCATCTGAGGAAAGCTAAAGCAGTTATCAATTCCTTGTTCTACGGATACTAACACGGGTTTCAGTGTTTGTTTGTTTTTTTATTGTTGTTTTATGTGATGTGAATACCCTCTCCTGTCAATATTTGTACGATGGTGCTAATATATTTGGTAACAATCCTTTATTGGGAAGGGATTTTAAAAAACTGTGATTTAAACTGAATTTTTCTTCCTTTTAATTTTCATATTTAAAACAAAAAGCCACAGCCATTTATACAAAAAAGGCATCAGCTTTGGCCCCTGGGAAAATGTTGGGGCGGGAATCAAGATGAAACAAATAGGGTTTTTACATCATTTCTGTATGTATTTGATATATAGATCAATATCTGTACAAATTTAATCTTTTATTTTCTTGGTAATTTGTGTGGTCAATGAGAGAGAGCATTTACAGCTTTCTCATGCAATGTACCTAACTAAGTGAAAAAAAAAAAAAAAAAGCTTTTGGAGGAATTAATGTTACTTTCATTTTTATGAGACTGCAGATTTTCAGCATGGATGTGAAAAGCATTAAAATTATAACTTTGTGTACAAGATGAAAATAATTCACTAAATTTGCCTTTTTTACACAAAATAAAAATGATAAAAAGTCTTCTTCTGAATAGTGATTGTGTTGTTTAAAAGGCACTCATCGGCACCGATGTAAACACATTCCAGCTCATTTCTCTCCTAAGAGACTGCAGATAAAAAAAAATACCCACAATTTGTAAAACCGTGAATGCTTTGAGTAACTGGGCATGTTGGTCTGAGCACAGATAAAGTATGAGAGGCTCCAAGCACAAGGTAAGGTTTTTAATATGAGAAGAAGGTGGCATTAGATAAGCATTTAATAGAGAGCAAGCTTTGCACTTGGTCTCGTATTTCACAGTTGGTATTTATAGTTGCATAGGGAGGGAAATTTTGTCCCCAGGTAGGATCACATTTTTCTTCTAGCTCAGTTCTGCTATGTTGGACGTAGCTCGAGCATCGCTTCAGCTCTCCCTCTGCAAGTTAGCTTTGCAACTGCACTGTACTTCAGTAGCCTTCACAGCAACTTTGCCATGAACAAAAGCCACTGAATTTTTATTCTGATATGCCTGTACACGGAAGCTTGCGTTAACTATTCCCTCTACAAGAGGAAAATATTGAATGACTGAGTAAAATGACTTATGTGAATATTTGAACACAGTAGTCTGTTTTATAGTGAATGCACCACAACGAATTAGTTCATATCCATTTATTTGACAGTGCTGAAAATGACTACGATAACCGTGGTGATAATTGCTCCCAGGGTCAACAGCTGGAATGAGATGATGAGTTAAGAAGGCACAACTCATTGTGGAAACTCATTTCACTCATAAATCCAATCATGTGCACAAGATTTGAAGTCAATGAGCTCTGCAGGTTTGAACCACAGGTTGATCTCCTTCTGCGCACTTTCTACGGAGTCACTGCCGTGAATGATGTTTCTGTGGAAGGAGACAAACGCATTGTTCGGTATAAAAATACACTCTCAGCAACCCAGTAGTTCTCCATATGCAAAAACTTGGACAAAGCATCTAGAGCTGCAAGGCTACTACTGCAGGTACAGTATTCAAATACCCCCACCCTAGGAGCTAATTAAGCCTTGCAGGGTGACTAGGGCTACTTCACTACAGCAGCTGCTGCCACTGACTGATCTTACAGGAAGCTCTGATGAGGAGCTGTATTTCAAAAAACAGTTTTGTACCAAGCCATTTTCTTAAGTAGCCATTTTGGATTGTGACCTGCAAATAAAACACCATCAGACTAGGATATCTACCAATAATTTTGACTTTCTAGAATTAAAAGATGACCAACACTGAGTTTTTAATCTCGACTGATAACAAACTGAGCACAAACCTTCCTACTTGAATGCAGAAGTCACCACGGATGGTACCAGGCTTAGAGTCAGCAGGGTTTGTTTCCCCCAGCATTACTCTCCCAATTTTAACCACACTGAGTCCTTCCCATACCTTAAGGAAAAGAGGCAAACAAATCCTATTAGTCCATGCTTATACAAAATACCAAAGATTAATCTTTGCTAATAACATACTTTGCAAAGAAACAAGGGCTCCACCACTAAAAAAATTAATCTAGCCTAGATTCTCTCTTAGGCCTGTAAAGACGACTAGGGAAAAAAAACATATAAACTGAAAGTGATTATAAAAAGGACTATCAACAGTATTGGAGGTACTTGACCACGCCTCAGAGTTAACTGATGTACAAGGCCAACTTCAAAACCTTTCTCTAGCGATGGGATAAGGACAGCCTGATGCGTTGTGGGCGCTCCTACTTAGGTACGCAGCCAAAACAGGAGCAGATGCTACTGGGGCAATTTTATTGGTTTTGGGGGGAGTACAAAACAGAATGATGCAGAAGATGGGTTTCTGTGGGAGAGCGAGCCCTGACCCTTTTTTGCACAAAAAAAAAGATTCTTTGGTGCAGGAGACTGGCTTTCAGGAATTTTGCTTAATCCATGCTAAGCATTTGAATATGCATTTTATACATGCACACTTTCCTTCTTGTTAATAAACAGGAACTTCCCACTTGACTGTCTTTGTTTTCATTTTGGTTTTCTTTTGCCCCTATTGGAACTGGGTAGTTTGAAAAATGTTTCTGTAACAGTGTATCTGAGTATTTTTAAATACTTCACAGAGCGAGGCAAATATATTCAAGAAAGTAGTCTTTAAGTAAAATGAAGCCACTTACCATGGCCACAACAGGTCCAGAGTTCATGTATTTCACTAAACCGGGGTAGAATGGTCGGTCTTTGAGGTCAATGTAATGTTGTTTGAGAAGGTCTTCAGAGGCCTTTAGAAGGACAGACGTAACATTAAATATCACTTTCAAAATATCGTACCACAAAAGGTGTTACTGCTGTAAGACTACAGCATTAGTGACTGGATTCATCAGTTGTTAATATCAACAGCTGCCACAACGCTATCATGAGTTTTGGTGAAAGTTCCTAACGTAAAATCAAAGGAGTGCACGACACGCCATCTTCCTTTGTAGCAGTCAGCTGCAAGTTGTCAAAATTATTTCTTTGCATTACCGTTATCCTCAGCGGTACGCTGAGCACAGGGCGTCTGGATGATGCTACCGGACGCAACCTTTCAGTCAAGGTCATTTCAGCGCTCTCAATTAGGTTGCATTAAGCCATCCGAGCAAATTTTGCTTCCTTCAGAAATGGCAGAGATCCAACGTTTGCGGCTGACGGAAAGCTGGGCCGGGCGAGCGGTGCCCTACCTCCAGCTGTTGCGCAAATTCGGCATCAGATTCCCATTCCGATGCGGGAAAAGCCGCATAGGAAGGTACTGTACATCCAAGTACCTATTCTGGGAGGGGAGGGGAAGCGTTCAGGGCAGAGCCGGCGCGGGGGCGATTCCCCGGGCGCGGAGACTTACGTGCACGAACTTCATGGCCACCAGCCGGAAGCCCTTCTGCTCGAACCGCTTGATGATCTCTCCCACCAGCCCCCGCTGGACCCCATCGGGCTTGATGGCGATGAAGGTGCGCTCGCAGTTGGCAGCCATGGCGCTGGGGGGCGGAGGGAGGCCGGGGTCAGGCTCAGGCTCGGC
>WAAD01035943.1:13846-48284 GCA_013389945.1 Fregata magnificens | reverse complement strand
TGGCCTCCAGCGCCTCGGGGAGCGGGTGCGTGCTGCCCTGGGCAGCGTCCTGCGCTCCGCCGGCGCAGCTGACGGCAGAGCTCCGCCGCGCCCGGCCGCGGCTCCTCTCCTCGGCCTGGCTCTTCCTGGAGCACTCTGCAGTAACTCTCCTGCAGCGCTGGTGCCCAGCCGCCGGCTCCCTAGGAGGAAAGCAGGACTGCCGTGCCGAGCAAACACGGAACCGTGTCCTGACTGCTCCGCTCTCTCACTTTCCCCCTGGGTTTTCCCCGTGGCAGGAGGTGGACAGTCCGTTTGGGATCAGGTGTGGAGGGTAGTTACAAAAAATGGTGAGGAGTCATTGCAAAAAAAAAAAAAAAAAGGAAATAAGTGCTGTCTAGACTGTAGTTCTTCAAAGCTGGTACATAAAAGCTGCAGTCAGCAACAGGTGGTGCAGGCTGTTCGATGGCATAAACTCTGACTTAGGATGTTACTACAAAAATTGAAATAAAAATATCTAAGAATGACTTCAGTATAAATAAGCCAGTGAAGCATGTGAGATTATAAAGCAATACAATACAAAGCGGCTGTGCGGGATAACTTCCTTCAGCTCATTGTCTCGCCAAACTCCCGTAGGAAATTGGATTGACAGCATTATCTCTAGTAGAACAAGCCATCTTGTAAGTCTGTTTCCAGATTTCACGTCCTGTGCTTATCTCTGTGGTGGTGCTTACCTTGGAAATTTTCAAAAAACCAGAAAAGTAACAACACTGAGGGTGAAGACAGTATTGACAACGAAAACTTTATTTGAAAAACATTAGCCCTGTACAAATAATTGTATACGTTATGGTTATAAGAGAGTGAAAAATGTTGTCTGCAAATTGTTCCAGGACTTCAGTAGTTTGCCGCAAAATAATGCGGTGTGAACGGTGTCCCCCAAACTCTTGGACCAATAGACCATTCATCCTCCTCGTCAAACGTGTAGTTGTTTTACGATGCCTTATGGACTTCAGTCTGGGGACTGTTGCCGCAAAGACTTAATCACTAGTTCTGACACAAGCTGTGCCTGAAAGGCTTTTTTAGACAACATAGTTTAATTTTATAAAGAGAGTAAGAGGAAGGGACTGATAAATATTTTCTGAACAAATTCATGAGAAAAATCAATCAGGCTTGAAACACAGGCGGCATTTCCCAGATTGAAGAAAGCAGGCCTTGGGCAGCAGAACAAAAACCATAACAATATGATGAAATAGAATACGGTATTAACCATGTTATTGTGGCTCTTTAGGAGCCGTACATACTTACGTTGGTAGTGCACTTCACTGCAATCTCCATTTCTTTGTGTCATGATAAATTAACTTGAGGGGACAAGGATTATGCAGTCTAAAAACTAGTACTCAGGCTGCAAGGCAGCTTACTGATGCTTTCCAAAGTGCAATTAGATCAAAGACCATATTTTCAATTGTAAGCGCAAAGGTCATCTTTTTGGTATGTGCTGAGGTCAGTTATGCTGTACATACGTGAAAACGTCTGTCTTAGATAAAGCATGGTGTGCTCATGAGAGGTACGTGTTTTATTCAGACTTGGTTGTTGCAACCATATTTTTTTTTTGAATGTTGAGATAGTTTGATGGGTGCAGTATGGTTGAAACGAAAGGATGGCACGTGAACATAGCACTTTTTCTTGGACAACAAGTTACTGGCTTAGTGCGTTTCTTTGATCGTGGAGGTTGCTTGTGTAATCTGATAGCGAAATGGAGAATTTTGAGCCGCTAAATTTAATATTCTGTATCACCTGTTCTGACTGTCCTGAGGAATTAGCGTATCTTCTTTTACTTTCTGTTTGCTGTTTGTAGGAATTCTTATTTGCAGTAGTATCTTGATGAATATTAGTGGTTTACTATTTGAATAGGAATCTCCTTATACCATTGTCCTAACTTGCCTCCTTTATTTCCTTTCTGTTCCTTAAGAAGCGTTACTAAAGAAACATCTTGAAAATTGTTGCCTGTGGACTTCTGTTATAGGGACTTCAGAAAAAAGATGATTTCAGAAGTTCTGGGCCTGCTTCTCAGTCCTCTAGGTAACAGCCATGATCTTTTTAATTGCTATGAAGTCGCTTGTCTGACTTTTAACATGGTACGTTTTGTCATATAGCTAAAGAAATAGAGGAACCAGCTATTCTGCTGTTCTTACAGTTCTGCATAACTTATCTTCCCACTTAGCAAACGTTAGGCAGCATGCCCTGCCACAAAGAAGTGGGAGAGGAAGAAGGATTTGGGGTTCTGCTATTTTATACACTAATAAGTTTTACTTCCGTAGAAGTATACTGCTCCATACCTGGGGGTGTGTGGCTAGCAGAAGGGGTTTTGTGTGGACTTGGAAAGAGGGGAAAATCTACTCCTTTTAGCCATGTGAAGCTGTCTAATGTATCTTTTAGCTCTTCTGCTGTTGGGGGGATTAAGCTGTTCTTGAAATCTGATGTTCAATACATGGTTGCTACTTTTGCAACCAGGAAAAAGGATTTACCACCATGAAAATTAGTTTAAGTAATAGTGTGAACTTGATGGCTGCCTTTTCTTACTGTTCCCAAAGTTAACTTTCTTCCTGAGGATTGTATGTTAAGTAAACGCTCTGCAGTAAGAGTTTAAGTATTTTTAATTTATATGAGAGCAAAATTGAGATCCATTATACAGAAAGCTTGTTAAAATAGTGTAAAAGTTACTAGGTTGTTTTCAGTTACATATATTTTTCTCTACCCATAGTCCAGCTGAGCTGGCTTCGTAGTTAATTTTCTCTACCTACTCCAGGAAGAACATGCCATTGGCTGAAAAGCTGGCAACATCGCAATAAAAGTTACTGAAGTACCTGTCATAGGGCAATAAAGACTGCCAAGTAGGTGGAACCCTGACATCAGACAGGCTTAGTATTGCACCTGGATCGTGTGGCAGGAAAACAAGTTAAAATACGAGGAAACAGAAGAGGACATAAATGTAGGGAAAATGTTTCATTTGGCTAGTACTGTATTGATAAGTCATCAAATGGCTTCATGCATGAGAGAGGGCTCCAAATGCGCATGCTGTTCTGTTGTGTAGTCTGAGTTTGTGTTTATTGCAATGATTATTGCTGTAAACTTTAAGTAGATTTAAAATTGATTACATAAAGACTTCTGAATCTTATTTGTGAAGTACTTTTTCATACTTTTTATTGGAGGTCTTTAAGAACAGGTTAGACAAATGTCTGTCTGCAATGACATACTTGACATTGCCTGGAGAAAATGGGAAGGATTAAATGGGAGTTGCCAGACATAGTTTATGAAGGTATCACAGGCTTGGATTTCAGCAGTAGGCACATGCAGAAGGAGGCGTGCCTCATATCCTGTCCTTACACCTCGTTATATCCTAATCAAAATTAGGATGATTAGACATCAGCACTGAGCATCAAAGCCTTGAAACAAGGTAACATTTTAAGGACCGTTCTAGCCATATCTTCTGTAATCTTCTGGTATTCAGTNAAAAAAAAAAAAGCCAAAAGCCCCCTCACTTCTTGTTAGAGTTGTAAGATATGGCTTTGTGGCCTAGACAGGATGTCACTTAAAATGAGGAAAGCTAGATTTTTTTTTTTATATCTGCCTTCGTATTTTGTGTAAGAAGTAGCTTGGGTTGAAATAAGAGAATGTCTGGTATCCATGAGCCACATGAGTGGCTAACGTGTTCCTACATATGTTGCTGCATTTACTTTAAACAATGCAGATGATGTGCAATATTTGAATGTACTGTCAATGTAAATAAAAAGTCTTTTAATATGGGTGCTCAGCCTATCCTTGGCTGCTGTGGTGGTTTATCTGACTAGTCCTTCCATCATAGTCATACAGGCTTAGTCAGGATGAGATGATCAGTCTCCTGAGGCTCTGCCTGTGTTAATACTATCACTGGAAGGAGAGACGAAACCAAATAGAAACATTCCAAGTCTAAAGTACTCAGTCCATGATTTGATCAGGTATAGTTTTCAGCAGAGTAAAAAAATTTGCCCAGCTCTAATCATAGAAATACTTTGCAGAGATGTAACTTAAATTCCAACTTCAACAAAATGAAGGTAAACTAGTGGAAAGTAACCAAACCATTTAACTTCAACACAAAACCACTTTTAATAGCTGCAGTTGAAGAACTTGAGAGGAAATATAAAATGGTATCTATCTTTAGTTCGTGAGTAACAATGACATTGATGGCTTTGAACGGCTGTTTGTTCAAAAGTATAGTTGTCACTGGCCTTTTGCAAGTTATGAGACACATCTGACTTTGGGAAGTCATCAGAGAAGCAACTAAACAAAGATGTTACAGTTTTATAATTCTTCTTTCATGTTTTCCCATGTTTAATTTAACAAACTGTGTTGGTCTTTAGCCCCAGTGCCAAATTTGTGTCAAACTTTGAAGCCCTTTTTTAAAAGGGAGTCTGCTAAGAATAAGGCAGACATGACTTGAATCTTTAATATAAAAGGGGCAAAACTCTTGTATCATTTACTACAAAGGAGACATGAAACAAGTTTAAAGTTAGAGTTTTTCAGTATTACGTTGACTAACTAATATTCCCAAACTTCGTGTTGAGGGGGTAGAAAGGCTCTTGCACATCTGTCTTTTGGAGGCGGGAGAACTCATTTTAAATTGCAGAACCCAGAACAGTGCTACCTGGGCTAGTGTCGGCTCTTTCTCAATTGTTTCATGATTTAGCTTCAAGCACAGTCATATGAACAGCATGCCTAGTCCTGTGATAGCCGTGGAGAGCTTGTCTGAAAGGAACTCTTGTTCCACTTTATAGTTTTTGATGCATTTCTACATCTGAAGTAATAATTTTTAAGCAAAATGTCTTCTGATGATGCTGCTAAACTGAAGCTCTTTTCATAAGGTTACGAGTTTCTGCTTTTGTAAAAGCTATAAAACACATTGGCTAAAACTTAGTAGTAGTAGCTTGTTAAAAGTTGATGTGTGAACATTTGAAGTATTTTTCCCACTAAGTTTTCCTCGCAATACATAGGAAAAAATCATATTCAAATCACCTATAACATTACTCTTTTTAAGTTGCCACCTCCTCTGTCTCTTTGCTTCCATGTGGTCCCCGGCTGCAACTTGCTTTCTGACCCTTTAGCTGTCTTGGATGTTTGTTTTCTCTCTGCAAAGGCTTCTGGTACGCTTTTCCTCCCTGTATGATGAGCGTTCTGGGTAACTTGTGTTTGTGGCCTTGCCTTCGCTTTGCGATGCAGAATAGAGAGTACCGCATGACCTAAGACATCCTTGGCTATTAGAAGTATTCTTTGTGCTACCAGTACAGACTGAATTTCTTAAGTTTTTGGTTAAGACAAATAGCAAAAAATATGCTTTTAAAACTGCTATAATGATGAATTGGTAACGTTAATGTTATAAAATATAAACACTGATATATGCACCAGTGAACTCCAGAATATTGTGAGACATAAAGTTGGTAAACCAAGGTAGCAAAAGGTGATGGTTATCAGCACAATTGTGGAGTGCCCATAAATAGTTTTCTATGCGGTTGACAGATTGTATGAGATGGTTATTAAGTATTTGATGAAGACTGTGAGCATTTTATAACCTATGAAATGTTAACAGAAACTGGGTGGGAATGAAAAGATAGCGTGTAATTTTGGTTGGCACTGTTGCTGGTGTGTCCCTACTGCAGTGTCTGTACCTTTTGTGGCTTACAGGTGAAGGTATGCTTCACCGATGTTCAGTCAAATCTAAGGATGCCAAGACTCTCTGTATTCACATTGTAGTGTTGGCAGGCAAGTGTGTCAAGTTAGGAAAGAATGAAAGCATTCATATTTATGTTCGTCCCAAGCAGGCTTCTCTCAAGTAGTTGGCACTTAGTTGATAGTGATTACACCCAGCAACCTAGGTGGGATGCTTGACTGATGGACTCTGGACTAAAATAGTGTCCTTTTTGTTTAAATGTGGGCTGTAGATCTGTTCTCTTGTTTTGGAAACCTGCTTGCACCCTTCCTTGCTATGAAGGGCTGCCGTGTTGTTTCCTACATGCTGCTTGAAGTGAAAGTCTTTTTAAAAACAAATCTAGGAACGACTGTATATCTGTTCTTTCTGTTTGGAGAAGGAACTTTGCTCAGGCTTTGTTTAAAAAAAAAAAAAAAAAATAAAAAAATGCACAAAACCCCCCACAAACTGTAATTAATTGTTGAGTCTAACTTCACTTTTTTTGTTTAGAAATTCATCGAGTTTGAAGATTCTCAAGAACAAGAGAAAAAGGACTTACAGACCAGAGTAGAAGCACTAGAATCACAAACTCGACAGCTTGAACTAAAAGCAAAAAACTATGCCGATCAAAGTAAGTAAAATATATTGCACTCCCTTTAAATGATGTTAGTACATTTTAAATTTTGTTGTGTAAAATGATAATATATCTGCTAAATATGTGTGCTGTCAGATTCCTGCATTTTGACAGATAACTAGGTTTAACTCTTGTGCAAGTTTGTTTTCCTTAGAATTAAGGCAAACAAATTAGATATAAGCTTGTGACTTGTAATCTGATTCTTCTGGTGTCCTACTTGTTTTGATTTCCTTTTAGACCATGCTATTTTCATGTTTAGTAACTTTTTCAGGAGATATTTAGAACTTATTCCCTTGTTAGTGATCATAAAATAAGCTAATTTTCTTCCCATTAAACTGTTGTCTGTGCTAAAAATAAATGTAATCTTCGGGTTTAGGAGCACTACTGGGATGAGAATACCATTGATGCTGATTCGCATTCGCTTTTGTGTAATCGTTGCTGAATTATTTATTTCTGAGGTGTTTAGTTTTTACAGGAAAAGAGTTAAGGAAGAACACTTCTGCTTTTAGAGATGTTCTGTGTAATTTACGAAAACTTGTGTAAGTTTTGGAAAAAGATAACAATGATTGGTTTTCCTGAAATACTGAAAGTTACAATGTGAATATATTGTAGCTTAGACATTCTGCCGGACAGCTTTGATTCCAGGTACATAGGCAGTGAATGAAACTTGATCACCAGTTTTTCTACCTCTAGTTGAGTAAAGAGTAGAGGAAAAAAAAAAATACTCAAACCCACAGAAATCTTCTCATTTCATCTCCCCCACCCCGCAGTCTTAAATTGAAGATGAAGGACCTGTGCTGCTAATGATGGATTAATTTTTTCTTGCTGTGAGTCTGTTAAACATGCAATGAAGGTTATGATTTTTGTTTTCATTTAACCTTTTTAGCACAGTGTAGAAATAATGATCAATATGAATCTACGTGAACGTGTTGTCAAGCTTCTAAGCTAACTTCTGTTGACAGAAGACTAGCATGTCTATCAATTAATATACAGCTTTTATTGCTGGGCCATGCAGAAACGTAAAGTAAGACTGTATCAAGCCTGATAAGGTTGAAATAAGATCAGTTTCTAAAAGCAGAGTGCCAGTTGTCAAAATAGCCCCTTTTCACTATTCTTTCTTCGTTTATTTCTACTCGGCCACCTTTCCTGTCCATAACGCAACAAGTTATAGCTCTCTTTTTCAACTTAAGGTATAGTAATCTTCCTGTAAAGTTTAATTTTCAGTGGCATGAGTGAGTCTATAGCAGGGTAGAGGTATTAGTGCACTAGTGTTAAGGTTAACGTAGGTGGCATGCGGAGCTGAATCTTTCTGAAATTGAATGGTTTAGAATGCTGTTGGCAAATCTTAGAGGTATGTACTACTTCGGGTCTATTGCAGTTAAAATATTCTTGGATTCTGTACAGACAGTGATGGAGGAACACTTCAAGCAGTCTTTGCTAGTGAAAACCAGGATGATTGATTTCCAGGAGTGTATCTTTATAGATCGAGTCAGGCTAAAATGCATAATCATAAAGCATATTGTAGAGTCTTAAATCAGAAATGCTGTGATTCTTGCGAATGGAAGAGTGTGTGTGTGTGTGTGTGTGTGTTTAAAAGCAGCAGAAGAGGGGAAAAGAAAACATTTGCACAAGAGTTGAGTGGTCTGTTTTGGTAACAAAGGACACTGTTTCCAGAAGGCCTATGCTCTAAGCCCACAGCCCAGACAACTTGTTAATGGGAAACCCTGTACTCTGACAACAGGATTATGGCATCAAGATTGCATCATGTCATATAAGCTGTTACCTTTTCTGCTAATACAATAAAAAGTACAAAATAGTTGCACAAAAAAGAAAAATAATTTGGATTCCTGGCAATGTATGTGGCGTTACACCTGGAGTTTCTCTTACAGAAATTGCACTTATATACTGATGTACATAATGCCATTTTATACTGTTCTATGAATCTGTTTGTGTGACATTCTTTTTTTTTTTTTGCCTTGAATATTAAGCCTTCAAAAAAAAAAAAAAGATTTTAAGCTTTTAATTACACTGTGTGTATATCATATTAAGGAAAGTATTTGCCCGAGAAACTCAATTGTTCTGGTAGAACCACTGGGTGTTGGCTAGAACTACTTCTTTTGTAAGAATAATGTCGTTGAAACAGTTATCATAACAGCGTAAAGTTCTGGTGTTAGAACACTGATTTTTAAACAGTTCCAAAATCTTTTTATTGGGGAAGAACCTTTTGTGATAGCAAAAATGTAACTTCGGAGAAGCGATAGAGCTGTGTTGAACATTTAAGTTTTGCTTATGATTTGGGTTGATAACTTGTCTGGGACAACATGAAAGACTGTTAGGAAGACTTGACATGCCGCTGATGCAAAGCAAGATCAAAGGGGACGTAAACACGATTGTTGAAAACCTAATGAATATTACGCAAGTGAACTGTTTTTAGTGATCTAAATTTCTAGGGTGTGAAAACCATACCAGTGTACATATCCTTGAAGTAGTCCCAACTCTACTGCATTATCTTGTTTTCTGTTTTATAGGCAAGATGATTTGTGTCCTACGATACCAAAGATACCAACGTGTCACTTTAATTCACTGGATGTGGCTACAAGTCTTCTAGTTATAATTCTTTTTCTCTTCTACTTCCTATACTACTGCCTGTGCACCTAAATTAGTCTGTGGTATTGCCAACTGTTACCACACCAACATTCAAAATAGTGGTAGTGTTATCGTTGATAAAGGAAATTGCAAATGCCTGTCACAGAGCAGGTGAGCAAATAAAACATGGCTTTGCTTTTTTGTGTTGGAGTACAGAGTCTGAGTTAGCAACGTCAGTTTATTACATGATGAATATTTTAGAATAGAAAACAGGTAAGACGTGGTCCCATGTAGTACTTTAACTACAAGACTTTTAGTTCTTGTAGAGTACTTCTCGTGCTATGTGTTTTTCCTCAAATAAGCAAGGTGTGTGAGAACAAGCTATGTCTGTTAAAGAGTTTCGACTCGTTCCCTTGAACGCCATCCATCCTGAGCGTTTAGTGAAGACTAGTTAGCCCTGGGAGAGGGTAGCTCTTAAGTTAGTGGTAGGGTTCAGCATGATTGTATGTGCTTAAACACACATGCCAGTTAAAATTGCTCAAGAAGCCGTAGTTTTGTTATGTCCTAAATTATAAGTGCTTGTTTTTGTTGTCTTAGTGATCATTACACTAAAAAAAAGAAAAAATAAATATTTCTTTGCACTTCAATTTACTGTGTGGGGTTACATTCATAGCCACATATTCAGCCAGCTGGGTTGGCATAAATCTGCCATTTGAAATTAAAGAAGTGAAATAAGAAGCTTATTTTGTGTCAACCAGTTACAAAGTTCCTGTGGTTCACTGACTTTTTTTCCCCTGCATTACAAATTCAAACAGTTGCTGTCAGCTATCTCCTAGATAAGTGAACTACCGTACTCTGCTCTTTCATAGGAGGAAATTGAAAGAGGGAGAGATGACAGCATGACCTGGTGGCACTGCCGAGAGGACTGTGAGCCAGAGTAGATGATGAAATCCTGAATGGCGGGGGCAGATGCACATGGAGTTACTGCTCTTGCGTGATACATAGCACTCGGTCCTGGTATTTAGTGGGCTGTGGTGGTTGCCTATGTCAAGTTTGCTGCCAAAAAATGGTCTGACATGTTGCATCCTGGGATATTTTGGTAAACTTTATGACTGCTTAATGGAGAGCAGAGGTGTAAGGATTTGCGACTTCTATTTGAGTGCAGGAATGTGCTGCAGTGGTGTGGCTCTTTGGCCCATGATCCATCTCCTCGTCTCATTTTGCACTGCTGCTCTTCTCTGTAACTTTTCATGGTTTGCCTCTGCCCTCGCGTTGGTGTGTTGGCTGTCAGCATTACCTGTGCAGGGAGCGGAGGAAGGACAGTGCTGGTGCTATCGGGGGCCTGTGGCTTGTGGACATTAAAGCAAGTTAAATATCACAAAGTTCCTGGAGGTTTGTCTAGGGCTGATGTTGGTACAGTCAGAGTTTTCAGAAGCTCTTGCTGTTGGTCGTTAGCAAACTTGTACTGAGTGTGAGCAAATGTCTTTTTTTTTTTTTTGTTTTTATGACTTGACTATACTTTCATGGATTTTTTTTTTTCTCAACAGCAGAGGGCACCTCTGAATATTGTGGAGGTGCACCAAGCATGAAAATGCCAGGTTTTCAAAAAATAAAAGTTTAACACTTAAATTCTTCTCTTCCCTTCCACTTCAGTGATGCGTCTGAGGCAGACACCAGTCTTTGATATAATCTTAAACACTTCTTAGAAGAGCTTGAATATGTCTGACTTTCACATTGTTTCAAGTCTTTCCTGTGGTGAGACCCCTAGCTCTGCTTGTAATTAGTTTTCAGTGTTAGAATGCTTCAAATTTCAACCTTGAATATGGAAAACTAGGCACTTAGAGCTGTTAAAGACTTGTAATAGCAATACGCAGCTCTCTTGTCCAGTAACCCTCCATGAGGGCACATGATGCTGCTTTGGATACCGCGTGGTCTCCAGTTACCAAAAGGGGTAAGTGCCTTTCCGTGCTCACATGGTGTGCCGCTGAATTCTGTGGGGGCTACAGAGGTTTAATTTATTTCCCTTCCTTGCCTCCCTTTTTGGGAATGTCTGTTCTTTTCAGGTATTACAGGCTGTAAGTTCATGAAATATTTTGGAGTAAAAGGTGGCTGTGGTATATTTTGACTTACTGCAGGAATGGAACAGCTTTGGAGTATGCTTTCTGGAGGAATCATTCTCAGAGTAACTTATTCATGAGAGAATCTGAAAAGCACGATGTCTGCATGGTTGAAGTGCTTTCTGATGGAGGTGGTAGGCTGTGGGAGTTGAAAGATTTGGTTCCTTTCCTGGATCTGCCTAGTGCTAAAGTACAACCAAGGTATCATGCTGCGTTTGACAGGACAACCAAGGCACAGATATATCTCCAGACCTCATAAGTTTATCATACCTTAGTGTTGTAATTTATGCTGAAGTCAGATTGTATTTGGGGAAAACTACATGTGTTTAAAAAAAAAAAAAAAAAAACCCAAAACAAAACCACCAGAACAAAACAAAACCCCCCGAACAAACAAACAAACAAAACCAAACAAAAAACCCCAAGAAACAACTCTTGGTCTTCAGAGCTGCAAATGTTGTGACGGAACTGTTGGGATGATTGTATTTCCTGTGTCAGGTGACATTGTGCAGCAACTGATATTGCTTGCTGTAGGTTTTATTTGGGATATGAGGCAAATGTTTTGGCAGCTGACCTAAAAACATGCAGATTTGTTTTCCTCAGAAGCTAAACAGAACTATGGCTTTCACTGGCTTCAAGCGAAAATGCAAGACCAGGTTCTGTTGTGAGTCTTCTGCAGATGTTAAGTTATTTGGGTTTTATTTTCATCTGAGCTCTCCCGATACCAGCATGACTGTAACCAGGTAGACAACCTCTTGATGTATAATCTGAAGGCATCCAATACTCTGAGATATGCAGAGATGCACTCTGAGATGCACAGGGCTGCAGCAGAAATTTAACACAGACCTGTCTAGTTAACAAGGAGACTCTAATATGAACTTTCAGCTGTGAAGCTTAATATTGTTTTGAGATTTGACTTGTGACTTGCGTATCCGTGCACACGATGATGTGAATAACTAAACTGGTATGAAATGCATCTATCAGTAACGCTATCTCTAGGTATGGCTCAACTGTAGTGTTTATCCGAAGGAATGCAAGAAAGCTTTTCAGTAGATCCTTGAAAGAAGTTGAAAAGTTGAGGTTTGTTCGGTGGGGGTCTGGATTGTTCCTACATGTTTTTCAAAGACTGAGAACAGCAGAGCTAATCTTATTTCCAGCAAAGAAGGAGTAGAACAGCTTGACTTCTTGTATTTCTTATTAACAAATTTGGAGTTTACTGTTTGCCACTCTTTCTTTGTGCAGCTGTTTCTTGTCTACATTGGTTTGTTTACAAGGCAGATTCCCCCACTGCCCTTCCCTACACTGTGCCTCAGGTATCATTTACTAAACTTGGAGAATCTTTCTATAAGGAGAAGTGTGAGCATCAAGTGTACCGGAGGGGAAGGCTTTGTCTCTGACTAAAGCATTTCTCTGTTGCTTTCATGGCTGCCTTATGTTGTAAAGTTACAAGAGTACCGGCTGTTTCTGTATGGTGATGTGGGAATCAGTAGTCCACTAGATGGAGCAGGGGGTACAGTTTGCTCAGGAGATTGCACCAAGTCATGCTGCAAGACTGGAGGCTAAAATAAAATGGAGTAGAAAATTAGAGCAGTGATTGGCCTGCTTTAAACTCATCTATTAATATACCTGAACAAAAGTGGTGAGAGGAGGTTGAAATCCACTGGCATATAATTAACTGCTCATGTACTTTTTTAAATTAAGGGAGTATTGTGCTAGTGGTGTAGGTGCTGGAGTTTGATTGTTACAATAATTCTATTGCTGTAAATGTTGCAGCAATGAAGAAAATGGCTTTAAATGTCTTTTAGAATCTTACATTCCTGAGTTGTCACTGGCTATCTGGCTTTAAAAACAAATCCAGTCTGCTGTAGCTTCTGTGTTCATGCTGACTTCATGTTGGATTTTCTCAAAAAGTTACTTGCTTCAATAGCCAAATAATTGAAGCATCCCACTGTTTTCAAAACAGTCAATCAAAACTTTTCAATGAAACACTATTTTGGCCAGAGACTAGGCAAGAAGTTGGTACTAGATCCAAATGATTTTTAACTTGATTTTTGGGTAGAAGTTGGCTTGGATATATCCCTGTTCATTTGAATTTCAACCTTTGTGAGGGATATCCTTGGCATATGGTTGTCTTTATATTAAATGGTTGTAGCAGAACATTAAAGGAGATTTTTTTTATGTCAGGTTTGTGTGATAAATTACAGTGATTTTTGTGGGTCTGAGACATAGTGGATACTTGAACAGTCCAGAAGTGTCAGGGATAAGACTGTGCAGCTGTATGTGTTTGATATTTGCTATCAACAGAGCATTCTTGACAGCTAAATTATCTTCATAATTGAAAGTGCCCTACTTTTCAAACTGAAAACTAGACCTATAGTTCACAGTGGTAAGAGCTACTTGAAGATGTCAGTCTTGCCAAGGAGTCAAATTTATGACTTGTTTTACAAATTGGTTTTTCTGTACTGCTTATTTCCAGGTCTTATCACTTTCAGGCTAAATACTTGTTTGATAGCTTCAGTCCCTGTTTCAATCCGTGGTCAATGTGTGTGCACTTTATCAACTACTTAATAGGTCATAAGGTCCTACTGGATCATGGGATTGATCATGCTTGATCTAAATCTTAACTTTGGTTTGGGACCTGCTACTAAGAATGGAGCTGGATGAAAGCTGTCTAAGGAGAGCCTTCAGATAGTCTTAGTGCTAGGAAAAGCTCGTTAATGAGCTGGATCTCTGTCCTGGCTTGCGTAGCAGGAACTTGTAATTCCTCTTGAAGGCATCGTACTGGTTGGATTTGGCATTCTAGCAGGTCTGTTTCTCTTTCTCCCCCTCAGGCTTATCAGCAGTTTGAGGCAGAGGACAACATACAGATGGAGGGTGTTCCAAACTTGGTAAAAGCCATCAGACTTGGGAGGTAAGCTCTGATTTTTGAACAGGCAGGGTGGGCAGCTTTGCTGCCTAATTCTTCGTAATCCTGTCAGGAGGCAGAAACTCCGGAGGCTTCTCTCTAGTTTGCTATAATATTTAATCTCCCATTTTTAGGCTTGATTGGCTTGATTTGAGAAAACTTTGATTAGGATTGGTACTTCAGGTTATTGAATGTGTTAGGATATTGACAGTGCTGGAGAAGGTTGCAGGTAGACCTTGGGCATGAGTTTGTGGTGGTGTTCCAGTGGGATGCTTTCTCATCAGGCTAAAAATGCTAGAATATGTGCATTTTATGCTCAAGATGCTGAAAGACCTTTAAAATTTTTCCATGTAGACTTGCAACCATGAGTAGTGAAACTTTTTGGATGTGTGTTATATTTTGCGCATGTAATATGTTGCACAATGTAATCTTGCAATGTAATATCTTCCATGGAATAACAAGGATATAATGGCTCTACAAAGACATCTTACAACAGAGACAATGGATATTTTGCTTTTAGGATGTATATCATCAAACTGATTTTATCATCTACCTATTAAGTGTTTGACATCTTAGTGGAAAAAGTCTCAGACTGAAATATTAGAGGAGCTTTTTTTTGTTGTTACTGAAGTCAAATGGATGGGAACCATGTCTGGTTGCCGCTTTGTTGACCCAGCGTGTGTCAGGCAGTGCCAGTGCCCAGCTCTGTTCCCCTTGGGGGGATGTTATCAGGGTGGTGCCAGACTTCCAATCTTTTGTGGGCTGATGGAGTAAAATGAAACTGGTGATAATTTGGTTTTAAATGTACTTCTGGGTGCCAGTGGAAGGCATTTTTTTTTGGTCTCCAATTTAATTTCCTGTTACTGCTGATGGGCATGTACCTTTAAGTCACTTAATAAGTTTCTCCAAGGTTTTTGGGGCCAGAATCTGGTGGTCGTCTTCAAAATTCTTCTGGCTGTTCTTTACTAGGTTCAGGCATCTTCTGTGTTCAAGTCCGTGGTGATCTCTGATCCTCAGGGAATAGCTGATCTCTTCTACAGTGTTTAACTGGAAAAGGGAAGCACGTTCTGTTGGCTGGTTGTTTTGTCAAGGTCTTATCTTTGATGGGGGGCGTGTTTTGGGTAGAATAGATTTCTGGTGTTGCGTATCATCCTGCTGGTATTGGAAAAGCCTGGTTTGAGGACTGTTAATGTGGTGTCTGTTGAGCATGTATAAACTTAGTGTACACCTGCTTATGACTGAAACTTCCAGCTGTAGGACTGTAATGAGTTACACAGCTAGAAATGACTTCCAGAAGAAAATGCTGAATGTCAATTACATCATCTTCTAGGGCCTTCATTTTTTTAACCTTTGTATGTAACAAGAATAATGCTAAGATTTAATGGAGATCTCCTCCTTGACTATGCAGTACCTGTATCTACGTACATTTGTCTCTATGACTGGATTTAAGGAACTGTTTGAAATTGGGCCACAGAAGGAGAAAATGGTGTGCTTTGTTATGGAACCTCAACTGTTGTGAAAGTGTTTTGTTATATCCGTAACAGTGGGAAACGCTTTTGTGGATTTCATGAAGGTAGGTTATGGACAGCTACAAAGAAAGAAGGGTGTTTGTAACACCCAATGTGGCGTTCATTTTCATTAAATGCACTGTGTCAAGTACTTTTCCCAAAATCCACCAGATAAAATTAATCTCTAGGAGCCAGTGTTGGCTGCACCGTCTAGACACGAGTGTACCGAACAATGTCGGGGTGCATCACTGTGGTTTCTTTGCAGGTTCCTGGTGAGGTCGCATTGAGCTGCGACTTCACTGTCCAGCATGAAGGAGCAGTGTTTCACAGGGAGGCAGCATGGGTGCGGAGCTGCGGCAGCCGCCTCTCGCAGGGTGCTTGGACACTGTTTCTAGGGGAGGGAGCTGGTTTCACAAAACACAAAGCCGATTAGTCATGCATTTTTGCACTTTCTGACTTCCGGGCTATTTGCCTGTCCTAAAGCAGGTCTAGCACAGTGGAAAGGTTACCAGGCCCTTGGTCTGTGGGGAAGGGAGAGATGCTGCGAACTGTAATGCAAAGCCCGGAGATGGTGGATTCACACGTGAGCACAGCCGTCGCTGGACGGGGTGGGGGCAGCTAAAGCTGCTGAGCTCTGATACACTGCTAGGATGTCTCTGATGGTCAACTGTTGTAAAATGTAATTACTTCTGACTAGAATACTGATCACTCTAAGATAGTGGATAAAATTTGGTTTGTCATGTCACGCTTTGTAACTATAAATTCTGACACTCGTTTCTGTAGGCACTTAGCACACGCTTCCATATAACCTCCCTTTAAATCTATGAGGAGACTTAAAACATCCATTGTCCAAAAATAATGAACTAAAATCTTCCATTCATTAGATATTATTTGTATCCCACATTGCATCTCAAAAATACGTATTTATGTATTGTGTTGTAAAATATATTATTATGTGTTGTGCTGTAAACACTTATACATCACTTACTGCTATTTGACCCAAAGAACTCTTGTCCAGTGTGATAACAGTGCAGAAAGGAAAGTGTTCCATCTTGCGTTAGTATAAATAAAATTTGATTTAATACTTTTGGTCAGATATTTATAGGTGGAGTGCAAAAGATTGTGTCAAGGAACTTAATGTTTTTATAAGAGCGAGATTAGATTAGGAGCTAAGAATGTTTACACAGATTTGAGTGAGTAGACAATTATGTATTTTGGTTCCAGTATTTGACTCTGGCAAAGATTTTTTTTTGATTGAAACGCACTTATGATAAAATACTGTGCCAAAATATGGATATATGGAGCAAAAAGAAATGGTATATTGAGAATTAATTTTCAGAAGACCCAGTTGGCAATATGGAAACGTGCAAATGGCAGAGAAGATGCTGGCATTTGTCTTCAGATAATGTTGTGTTTGGCAGTGAGTCTCTGGAGACGAGTAACTGTCAATTTGAAGTTTCCCACGGGTATTTAAACATGGCAAGTGGAATAAGAGCAGCTCAGTTACAGAACTTGAAACACATGCTTATGTCTCATAAATATCGTACTCAAAAATACCTAAATGAAAGGATGGAATTCACATCTAAGCAGCAAAAAAATGTTTTCTGTTTGAATGGAAGGAATTAGTTGTGTGAAAAAAGTTCTGAGTTCTCTTTGTTTTTCTGCAAATTAATTGCATAGTTTGTTCCAGCTCATCTCCTCTTAATATGAACTTGTTGTCTAAAGTTTTACTAAATCTGCTAGATGTATTTTTAATTTCTTGGAATACCTACAGAAATATTCAATGCTTTCTTTCCCTGAATCTATAGCCTTAATACTCAGTGGAATATGAGTGAATGCCAGCAGAAGTCTTAATTTCTGTACCACAACATATGACTTGAAGCTATTTAAAAAATACCTTGTTCATGTTTGTCCTAGTTAAAGACCTCTGGAGATTGTGTGGTTATGCTCTAGGAAACCAATGTAGAGCCTTAACTGGAGCTCAGAGCTCTCATCTGAGATTGAGTCTAGCTATGTGATGCGGCTTCTGCCTCTTCCAAAGTTTTCCATGTGCACGTGTGAAACAGTCTGGATTGGTGCAAGCAGTAAGCTGTCCTTGAACATAAAAATCCCCTCTCATTGGACTAGCAATCAGCTAGGGAAAATAGTACTTGGGCTTTTTACAAGGACTGCAAATCGTAAGATTGTGCTGCTGCTGACGTACTTGAGAAGCTCAAGTGTTGAGAGTTCGAAAACACAAGAACCAACATACTTTTTATCCTGCTCTTTGCTGTTCTCTACTAAGAATACTCTCATCTCTGATCTGGTTGCCTAGTCCTAGGCAAGTCACAGTCTCATTTACTAGAACTCTGAATTTAATTTTAATTCCTTTTTTAATTTTTCTTCTTCCAGTTAGCAGACTTGAGGAGAGGGAGGCAGAACTCAAGAAGGAATACAATGCACTTCATTCAAGACATACAGAGGTAGGTCGTTACACCAAGATGAATTCAGGGTATCTGTGAAAATATAGATCTATGGAAAACTATGTGTTGTGAGCAACTGGGAAAATTATTGGATGTTTTAGTTTATTCACTGATGTTTGGATGTTTGTATTGGTAATGTTTGTTGTAACCAGGCTTCATTTGGTACATAGTTTTTCTAATTCACATCTAAGTGTCTATTTCTCCATGTTTGATTACACATTTGTCAATTTTATAGCTTTCTCAGATACTCAGAAGTTTTTAAAAAAATACGAATTTGCTTTTTCTTATTTCAGAGACAGTTCTTCAAAGCACACTAACAAACTTCAAAGAAATAGAAATGAAACTGCAACCTCAGTACTCTTTGCAGCAGTTTTCTGTGTTGGTTTTTTTTGTACCATTGAAGGAACAAATACTTTCAAAAATTGGCCTCCTACTGAGATTCATGATTAAAAGAAGTCCCTGCCATACTTATTGATAGCTATTGAAAACAGTATTCGCTAATGAAGAGGGGACAAGTTTGACTTTGTTAAATTACATAAATAAGAGCCACACTTTTTAACTTGGTTCTAGAGCATAAAGGGACTTGCGGTGCTCTGATTTTTAGCAGCAGTTTGTCTTTCTCATGCAGGGATGCTTACTGTCTAACTAGTATACTTATTTTAGTGAGGAAATCACTAGTTTCTCTGAATAATTCTGATTAATCTGGAGCCCCAGTGTTTGAGCAAAGTTCTTCTCCTTACTCTGATTGCTTTGCATTTGTTTGAAAGGCCAGATAGCTGTTTTTAGATCATCACTAATGGTGGGGAATACAATATTGACTGTTCCTAGTTCAAAAGACCATGTGTGGGGAAGGGGAAAGCAAACACAGATGTCTGATTTGGTTACCTTTAATGCTTCCTTAGCGATCTTAAGATGAGTATGTTATATTGACAACAGCTGAAAGTGGCTTGGAACCACAACCAGCATATAGCTCTTGAGTATTGCATGGCAAGATTTCTGCAGCTCTTAAAAATATTCATATATTTACTGAAATCCTAGTGTATTTAAGATGGCGTTTGTTACTAAATAGTTGCTTTAGAATGCTGCATCTGTAGAAAAGTGGACATTTAAGTAAAATGAGAAGTGACAAAGCTTAATGCTGCCCACTTAAGTCTTACATCCTTTTGAGTTGGAAGTACTTCAGAGTACTGTATGCTTGTGAAGTTTTGGTTTATTTTAGTTAGAACCTATGGGTACTATCACAATAGAAATGGCACAGGTTTTTGTTGAATTCTGTTTTGCAGAGTTCAAGATGACTAAATGTATTGGGCACCATTAATTCAATGAAATGCTAACGAAATGTTCTGAATATCTTTTTACGTAGGTTTTGCTCCAAAATGGACAACAACCTCTGCTGGTTTGATTCCAATTTATTAAATGCTTTTACATCTTAAATTCACTTTCTTTGGTGTAGGGAGAGGTGTTTCCTTGGGCTTTATTATTACTGAGGTGACTATGTCCTTTCTTCATAAACAAATAAGTTGTAATGCAACATGTTATATTCATACCTCTGTGCTGCTAAAATCAGGTCTTATGTTTTCTGTGCCCCTTCCTTTCAGCATGTTTACTTCCTTCTTTCTTTGTTTCCCAGTCTCAGCATTTTTATTTTTTTCCTTTTGAATATTTCACCTCTCTCCCTTTATGTTACATAGTTTCTAAAACCAAAAGCCTTTACCTTAGGTTATTTCTGGTTTTGTCTATGAAGATTTTGATCTCTGTCTTTAGGTGACAAGTGTGTGTACACCTTACTAGAGGTACCCAAAATTCTCAGACCACCAGCTGGCAGCTGCTGAAATACAACAGTATATTCAAGATAGGACATGGAGAGTTGATGGGGTAATGGGTTTGTGGGCTGTGAAAGCTCAGCTCTGGGCAGGGGACTAAGGGCAAAGAACAGCTACCAGGAGTGTGATTGTTTATAAAAGGTTGGGAGCCTTTTTAACAACTGTGTGACTAACCTCAGGAAGTTAACTAGATACTCCTTATCTTCATTTGCAAAGATATTTTTGAGGACAATTACAGAGACCATTGTCAGTCTTGCAAAGTATGAACTTCCTGATGTACTTTACTTTAGTCATAGACTGTCTCAGGTCAGCATTTTAATGGTGTTGTCTGGGGTGTGTTTAAGACTCAGGGACTGAAATCCCTAGGGACTGGAAAGGGCTGTCTGATAATAGTGCCTGTCTTCCCGCATCCCCTTTCTGATTTCCTGCTTCCCTTTCTCCCAACAAATTCTAGTGTGTTAGGTCTGCGTAGTAACTTTTTTTTTTAAGGCATGATATTTTGGCAAATATCCAACCTACTTTAAGCATTAAGTTATCAAGTTTATTGGCTTAAATACTTCTGTCACAAGACTTGTTTCTGAAACCGTTCTTACATTCATGTTTTTCTAGGAAGGAATACTTTTTTCCTTCTGAATCAGTTTCACCATTGTCTTTGCGAGTGATCCATCTTTGTTACTTACTGAAATGGCAATTGTTTTTCTTTCAATTGACCAAATAATGAACAGAACATTAGAAATTTTTTTTTTTAGCTCTAAGATGTTGGCAGTGATTACTTTGACAGATGTTGCATTAAAGATGTGACTTGACTGCATTTTCTGTGTCTTAATTTCTAGCAATTTTTCTCTGTTCTGCCTGTCTTTGGTATTTGCTTCCCTCTGTTCCCCCTCCCTTATTCTTTAATTCACAACTTAGTATTTCAGACTTGGATGTCTTTCTCTTCCAACTCTTGACTTCACTGAGGCTCTGTAACCATGTCCTCTTTCAGCACTAACCCTACCTGCTTGCAGCTACCTCTTTGCTGGACATCGCTGCCCAGCAAGCTCACTGGCTCAGCAGCTCACGGGAGTTTTGCCTAAACGGTTTCCGACAAAATGGACCAAGACCTACTTGAACTGATTAAGCCACGGGAAGTTATGCCAGTGATGCAAACCAGAGAACTGAATCCCTCACCTGCAGTGTGCGCTGTGATGAGTGCTGGGAGCGTTCCTGGGAGCTCAACCTGTGCTAGCAACAAGGTGTCTTGGCAGCTGCGGAGACAGCAGGGCTGCCTTGACTTGTTAAAGCTCTGGGTAGAGGCTTTGGCCTTCTTCACCCTCTGTCAAGTTAGCCTCTGTCTTTCTTGCTGCTCTCTATTGAGCGGGAGATGAGCTAATGAGTGTGAGTGCAATATATCCCCTTAAGCTTCCCCCCTGGTAAGTCTGTGCTTGAGCTAACTGGCTTGATTTTAAACGGATTAGGGTATGATAACCTGAGCAGTTGAGTTGGTAGATTGGAAGGTGGAGTGTAGCTGGGCCTTTGAGCAGGTAGTGGAGAGGATAATGTGTTCAGTCAGTACATAATGTGTGAATGCAGCCTGAGCATGTTCTGACATCCATGTCATGATTCCCTGCTTAGTTAACGTGCTCTGGTCCCTTGCCTTTCCTCTGCTTGCAGTGTATTTTGATCTTGTGCTGATCTTGCTCTGTTGTAAGGCTCAGAACAGCTGAGCAATAAAGCAGCATGCTGGAGTTCCTGAATTTGAACTCCTGGAATTTAACTATGCAAAGTCTCGTTTCCATCTTTCTCTGGCTGTGAAAGACCAGATGCAGGAAATGATTGTACAGTCACGAGGACAGTATGCTAGAAAGTTGAATGGTTAACAGTGTTCTAATAAAAAAAAATCTTTGGACCTTTGCTCTATAGACTTAGAAAGGAATTTTATTACTCGGTTATAGCTTTTATCTCAAATACTGTTCTGTTTAGTAGAAAATTTACTTGTTATATTACCTGTATAAAAGCAGTCTTGTCTTCTGCACGTGCCTGTTGCTGCTTTGTGCCTTTGCTGCAAAGAGATGATGCGCTGCTGCTAGTGACTCTTTCAGAGCAAACCCCCTGAGTAGGAGGGAAAGGGTCTTATTTTCTTTTTCTGCATAGTTAATGGGGCACACTTCATAACTATGGCATTGGCTTCTTAAGGGCTTGGCTGCAGACTGTTTTGTGTTTACTACTCAGCTGGGAAACTGAGGCAAAGCAGTACTGTAGCATCTACCTGAGAGTTGACTAACACCTGTGGCACTTCTCTGCACAGATTTCCAAAATAAAACTTTTTTTTTTCTGTTTAAGGAAGTGATTCTTTTTATCCTTTGGGAAACACAAGGCTAAGATGGTTTGATATCTCTTTCCCTGACACACAGAATATGGGCTCAGTTTAATGAAGCATAATTGGGCCATGGAAGTTTCTCACTGTTTTGCGCTGATAGGATGTGACAGAACAGCGAGCCTGTCTCTGGCATTGGGAATGTACTTTGTCAGGTTCATTTGGATAAACAGATATCCCCAGTAAGTCCCTGCGTAGGGAAATGGGAAGAAAAGGTTAAATGGAGATGTCTAATTACAATTGTGGCTAAGCAGGGGTACCAGTCATAGTGGTTTTGAGATTAGACTTTAGATATCTGTTCAGGCAAATAGTTTTTCTAAAGCCTTACGCTAAACATTAACAGCTTGATGTATAAAGCCTGGATTTAACACCTTCACATACTATTGTATCTGCCAGCAACATCATCTTATGTGTGGATAAAGATGCGTCAAGCTTGCCAGTGGCAATGATGCTTGTACTTAGGTGACAAGCTCACCATGAATCCTTAAAGGTAAAAGGTAGTTACATGGAAGTATGTTTAGGACTTTTGTACTGAACAAGGAGATTCTAGAAATGTCTATTACCTTAATAAATCTAGATTATGTGGGGCACAGAAAGATCTATATATACACAGTTGGTTGCACACTCCCAAAGGGAGGAGCCGCTTGTGCCAAACCTGATTGCATCTGCAGGATGAACAGCGAGGGCTGGAGCACAGAGCCTGGTCTGACAGTGAAAGAATTACTAAAACCTGTCCTGGGGGAGTTAAAGCATTAACACAGAAAGGAAGGAGGAGTGAAAGAGAAAGGAAGGTATAAAGGAGGTGCTCTCAACCTGGTTAAGGAAAAGGTGCAGGTAACAATAACCATAACATGGTATATACACATTTGTGACAAAGAAAGTATCAGGCTTGTGTACATTGGGAGTGGTCGTATTTGTAAGGGTAGGAATAGAAACTAGCGACAAGATGTTCATTGTCTTTCACTGAATGCTGAAGCTTAAGAGGTAGAAAAACCTGTAACGCTTTTTACAGTTGCAGAACTTGTCATGTCCTGTATGAGGAAACCGATCTGAGTATTTTTTTGAGCTGGAAAGACGTTGCATTGCTGTCACTTGCATTCGAAGGGAAGAACTTTCATATTCATGCTGTAATGTCTTCAAAAGCTCGTTATAGTCAGTTTTTACATGTTGTGCCCTAAAATGAGCTAACATATGAATTGTGAAATGCTGTTAACTACATAAGGTAATTCTTCCAAGTTCTGAGTTTATCTTTAATCCCCTCAACTAATGGTGATTGAGCAGTGTATTTAATTACAACAGTGATGAAGAGTGGTCAGTAATTATGATGTCTTCCTTGGAACAATTGGTCATATTCAAAATACTTGTGGACTTCAGGGGCAGCAAGGTGAGCTGTCAATAGTGAGAGGTTATGGATGATTAAATATAAGCTGCAACTCTTACCGAAGAGAAGGGTAGTAGATATAGTCTTTCATTTATCATCTGTCCTTTAATGTAACTTCAGTAAGAATTGTGCTGAGTAGAGAGCAATTATTCCATTTATATCTATTTTTAAATTGTCAGTAATATTTTTTTTTTCCTTTGGATAGCTGAGTAATCTCAAAACATAGCAAAACTTTTGATCAAATTATGAGCACTTGAGATTTCTAGTGTGTTAATTCATTAGACTTTTTTTTTTTTTTTTGGATCAACACAGCACTTCAAGGATATGCTGAGACTTGGAGTAATTTAGATTGAAAAGAACCTCTGGAGGTCATCTGGTTCAAATCCCAGTGGTTTTCGAGGGAGTCTTCAAAATTTTGTTGTAGACGAGCAGTTAGTGAGCTAACTTCCCAATAAGTTACAGTATTTAGGTTTTTATTTCAACCTTTTCATTAACTGATTTCTAGAAGTTGAGAATCCATGTGCTATGTCTCATGACTCTACAGCGCCAACTGTGTAGCCCCCCATCCCATGGGTAGGGAGGGAGGGTAAGGAACTTTGCTGCTTGTGGACAATATTCCAGTATGTCAGCTTTTATCCTTGGGACCCTGGATCGAGGCAGCGTGTGGACTTTACATGGCGGTACCACTGTTTTTCTGATTTTTGGGATGCCACTGGTGTGTATAGCCTGGATCTGTAGACAAATTGCCATGCTGCGCTGCACATGCACATGATGCGCACATTTGGTTTCTCATCTTATTTTTGTGTTCCTATAGCTTGTGTGCTTTATGCTGAAGTATGTGACCTTCAGATTTGCTTATTTTACCATCAGCAGTATTTTCCTCTGCAGAACAATACTAAACTACATAGTCCTTTAAATTGACCTGCCCTCTAGCCTCTGTATGTGGGTAATAAATATGATGAGACACTTAAGTAAACAAAAGAGTAGGCTGAGGGGAGGGAAGAAAGTAGGTTAAAACACGTGTTTTGCAAAACACGAAAGTTGTGCAGGTTTTACTGACCCTACTCTTTTTTTTTTTTTTTTTTTTTTCCCCCCCCATGTGTTAGTAGTTCCCTGGAAAGGTACTAGTTACTCAGCTTCTGTTCACTAGCTAAAAAGCACCACAGATGTTCTGTTTAAAATTTTACTTGGAGAAACCCATTGGTGTGCTGCAAATGGAAGTGTTTGCAGGTAGGTCAGGTTCTGTTCAGTAACATCTCCCTCCCATGATGAGGGAATACATGAAGAGGATACAGAATGGTCTAATGTGCATTTCAAAGTTATGTATTGGGATTTTTCCTGGAATTTCTAAATTAATTTGGATTATAATAAACTTGTTGTGTAAAACTATGCACAGGAACCATTGGAACACCTAATTTTGGTTGCTTGGTGGAAACAGAAAAAACAAGAAATGTAGATGGTTGAAGGTGGAGCTTTCAATTCTTTTGATAGCTCCTGTGTATGCGCAAGCATTTAAAAAAAATTCAGAAAGCAAATGGGATGGTCCTAGTAAAATGCTGCATTTATATCATTTTGTTAGAGGATAAACTTTTGTAAGCTTTTGACAGCAGTTAAAGTATATTATATAATGTTTCTCTAAAAATAGCAAGATTTTTTTTTCTGGTCTGAATTATATTAATTAGTTCAGGTGAACGCTGGGAAAACCAGGATCTGTGCGTAAACAGGATTTACCATATAAGTTACTGATTTATAGAATATCCATCAATCAGGATATCTTAAGCCAGTTCACTCTACCAAAAAAAATCTCAGAATAAGAATATATATTCATATATAGCTGGTGCTGGCAAGCAGTGTTTGTGGAGAAGCTGATATTAACTGAAGTTAGTAACATCCGAAGGTCAAGCTTATTTGCCTTGGACACATCAGCCCTGACTTGAAAGTAACACGTAGATGTAGGTTTCCAGTTCCTGCTGAATTCAGTCCTAATGTATGCAAATGCCCCCCAAATAAACGGTTATATGATATTGGTTGTACAAATGCCTGTTAATAACACTATTCTAAAAGTGTGTGTATACCCTTTCTAGAATAGCAGAAGAAATTACAGTTTTACAGAACAGGTATTTTTTTCTAGAGGAAGCCTTTGAGATGTGACCTGAATATGTCTCAAGAAAAAAGTACACTAAATTCTTCTGCAGTGCACCTATGATTTTCTTTCTTTCTTTTCTTTTTTTCATTTGTTCCAAGTGCCCTATTCATCTTTGAATGCGAGTGCAAAAATGCTAAAAATACCAAATGTCATGTAGGCTTCTCTTCAGGCTTTCCCAGTTTTCATTTCAAAGCCGTATGTCCAAATTAACCTTTTGGAGTGATGCAGCGATACCTGTTACTTCTCCCCATGCACGTCCCGGATCAGTTACATCCGAGTAGCATCATCCTTTGGCCGATTGGAATCAGGGTTCCTTAAATAAGTCATGACTGCAGGAGTCAGCACGTTGGCCTGTGGCTGTCTCTCTCAAAAGAAAGAGCAAGCAAGCAAAGCTCTTCTCGAGTGCCTAAAATCCACAGACGCTCGGTCCTTTTCATGAGATGTCAGTCTAGATAATTTAAAACCAAAGCTTTTTGTATTCTCTCTAAGTGAACTTAAATTTATTTGGATGTTGGAAGAAAAAAGAGATGCTGACTTTGTCTTTCTGTCTATGGAAATAATCTGATTCTTAGTTTGTAGATTCATTATGTTTGATATTTGAGATGCATATTGTCTGATCTTTGCAGTTCTTTGCAGTTCGGCTGTAGTGAAATGTATTGTGTGTCATATAGTAAACTTTAATATCTGTTGGACATAGAGGGCTTAAACAGCCTCCGAAATAGATTTGAACATGGCACTTCTGTTCAAAACTCTTGTTTGTAATATCATATGCACTTTGTGTGCCCTTAGGATGTTTCCTGTGCATGAATGCACAAGTAAGTTCTCCAATTTTTTTTATTTATTATGGGCTTTTCTTCTGGTTTGTGGTTTTACACACTGTATAATTTTGCTTCTTTATCTATTTCTTTAATATTTCTGAATGCTAATTTTTAGCATTACAGGGGAAGATTATATTGTATTGGCCAAGAATTATGCAGTTGTAGTAAAAGTAAATGTTGTTAAATATTTCTTGCTGTTTCTCTGTCATTTTAAACAGATGATTCACAATTATATGGAGCACTTGGAAAGAACCAAACTTCATCAGCTAACAGGGGGTGATCAGCTAGAATCCACAACACACAGTAGAATTAGGTAAGCTATTTATTACGCTCTCACCCTGAAATGAAAGAAAAAAAAAAACCCATTCATTTGTGTTTGCAAGACTTTGTTCTTTAATCCTACAACAACAGTTCGGCTGAATCGGAAAGATTTGTTGTATGATTGGAATGCGGTAAGAGAATAGTGTAGAAATCAGTAGAAAGAGGCTTTTGCTGTTCTGCTAAATGTTGAGATATACTTTGGACATTAGCCTTAAACAATTTCAGCTTTTTTGAGTGTTTGCATTCGAGTGGGCAGGGAAAATGTCAGCAGCTGTCCCAAAATAACTGATATCTTGCCATGGCTTTGTGTACGGGTTGATGAAGGTGTGTATCGTGGTACCCATTTGTTCTAAGGGCTCGGTGTGAATATATTATGCAGATTTTGAAGCTTTCTAGCCTATGAACTGTGTGTGGAAGGAGGGGAGAATAACTCCAGGGCTGGCTGTGTCTCTGCGTTGCTGCATAGATGCTGCGAGGAGCCCGGCGGCTCCCGGCGCGAGGGGGAGGAGAGCGGTGATGTCATTGCTCTGGAGCTGCTGCAGAAGAGTGGAAAGCTGCTGCTGATGGCATTGTTTTTGTGGCAGCAGCTGAATGACAGACTTTGCCTACAAAGATACACCCTCGGTCCCTGTGTAGCCTTCTTGGTTCCGGCGTTTCACCATGCCAGCACAGCGCCATGAATCCTGGATGCATGCTGCTATTTGTGTTTGGCTTCGTTGGCGGGGCGGTGGTCATTAATTCGGCTATCTTGGTATCTCTCTCTGTTTTGCTGCTTGTGCACTTTTCTATTTCTACTGGTGTGCCAGCTCTGACGCAGAACCTACCAAGGATACTCAGGTACTCTGACCGACTGAACCTTGGCTTCGTGCGCTCTTTCTTTTTCTCTGCTTTCTGTTTTCCTTTCAAACAGGAAGAGCAAGGATAAATTAGATAAGTAAATGATGTATAGTTTTCAAATTCTTTTGTAAACATAATATTTATGGACTGGGATATGGCAATATATTTTTTTAGACACTCAAATTTAATTGCCTTTTATTTAAGCAAGTACAAGGTCAGTGTTTTTGGGGGTGTTTTTTGTTTTTTTTTTTTTGGTTTTTTTTGTTTTTTTTTTGAAAGCTATTATATTGGTTTATTGTAACCTGCAAAAAAAGCTGTGATGATAATGTTGTGGATAAGCCTCATGTTCAGTGTATTGTCAGGTACTTGGCTGATCTTGTGTGGCCATAAATGTATGCAATCTGAGGCCTTGTACTATGAAATTTCAGATTTTTTAATCAAAAGAATTATGTAAGATCAGTCAATTGATCTGCTCAAAACCACAGTAATTAATTGATCACATTATTTTTAAAAAATCTGATTGTTGGTGGGGGAAAAAAAAAATCTTTAATTATTTAAGCATTAGAGCTCTTAAAGCCTATTCACTATTGTTCAGCCAAATGTTATCCTCTCCCCTTTTTCTGTACTTGTATGGCAAGCTGCCAACTCTCTGTCCCCCCTCAAGTTATGTTCTGTTGGTCCTAGTTGCCTGGAGCAGTAGCAGAGGTGCATTAGAATATTGTGTCCGAAAGTAGTCTTGACATGTTTTAGTACTATAATTACAAATGGAGAACAGCTGGAAAAGTTTTAAAATGTAGTTTTCTGACCTGAAAACTTGACATACTTTAACTGTGGTTGTAAATTTAATAGTAAACTTTATTTAGAAAGGGAAGAATGCTGGAAAATAGTGCTCTCTGAAAGAGCTGGGTGACTGCTCTTCAATACATGGTGCATATAGACTTTCTATGGTAGTATGCTTTTAACTTGGGTCTCTGAGCACAGAAGGGTTGTTCCAAAGGTTTAAAGCCAATCAATAGATAAAATAAATACCAATTATTAATAACTGATAATAAATGTATATGAATATTTAAATACAAAGAAATAAAATAAATGTGAAGTGTAACTCTCTGTAGACTGATGTAGTTAGTAAAGCTGCGCTTGTTTAAAAGGGGGGGACACCAAACCCAAAACAAATACCCCCCCCAACTCCAACAAAAAAAAACCCAAACCAAACCAAACCAAAAAAACAAACAAACAAAAAAACCCAAACCAAAGCAAAATATTGAACTTCATGTTCAATAACTTCTATTGGATTTTTTTTTTTTTATATTTAAGCAGTCAAATGGCTTAAGAAATAGGGGTTTTTTTGTAATGTGCTTTTGCTCCTCTGGAGAATATTTAATGGATTGGAGGGGTTTTGAGAAGCTATGCGTTTTCCAGCCCATAGTAATTTGTTTTAGGAATTACAGGAACTGGAACTTGGCTCCTTTAGTCTTTTATTCATTTACAAAAAGATAAAAATATAGGATGAAGGAATCTAATTGTAGAAGAATTGTTTCTATTTTTTTAACACTAGTCGGATTTTTAGAACAGAACAGCTGGTTGCTTATCCTAAAGGTTCCTGTAAATGCTTCAATACATCACTTCAGAATATTAGTTTAAGCTTTTAAAACACGTGTCTGCCTTCTGCTCATTGTCGTATTTTCAGATATTTCTTGGACATTGGGGGAGTAGAAGGGATTCTTTGCTTTCTGGTCAACAACCAGTGAAATAAGCTGAAATTGCTTCAGTCTAATCATAATTTCTTTTAATGCAGGCACGTACATAACAACCTTCATTTCCAAAATAAGCCCCCTCTTCAAATTTCATTTACTGTGTAGTCTTGCAACGCACCTAGACTGTGTTTTAGCACATCAAAATATGTTCATTGTAGAATTTATTTAAAACTATTCCACAAAAAAGCAAATGCCGGTTGTGAACTTTTTTTGGTACCCATTTTGTTCAAATTCTCTCTTTCGAAGACTGCAAAGAAGATCAGCTTTGTGGCATATCCTGCAAGTAAGCAGATCTGTCTGCTCTGAACCATTGCTCTGGGAGGCGTTTTCCAAAGCGAAGGGCCCTTCACAATGCACGCTTTATCACCGGCTTTCTTTTGCACTCAAGGGCTGCTTTTTTTCCTTTTTTTTTTTTTTTTTGTTGCTGGACTTCTTAACCAATGAAATGGTTTCAGTCTGTCTTTTGACATAATCTAAGCTTATGTGGTGTGTCTTTTGTTCCCCGCACACATTAGAGTTGTGGGAAACCTAAAGAAAAGCAGAACCTGTTACAATAGTGGGAAGCGTTGGAATCAAATTCTGTTTAGTTCTGTGGCTATTTTTCATTAAGACTTTTCAGCAGAGTTAGTTTGCAGGTGCTGGAACAGTATCTGGTGCTTTTTATTTTGTAACCCTGACTGATTTTGCTTTACTCGCTTTCCTGCCTGCTCTGCTCTGCTAAACTACTTCTGAATTAACAATGTAACTTGGAATAATATTTATGAAAGGCCAAGATACATGCGATGTGAGAATTAGTTCCAAAGATTTTTGTGACGGGGAGTGTCTTTGTAGACCTGTACTGGAAAGGTTCATGCCAATTAAAATTGTTTGCTCTTTGAACATTGGTTTTTGGTGATGTAAAATTTACCAAAAGGAGTTTACTGCGCAATTGCTAAATACAATCCCTTCTTGACTACCTTTTTTTCTAAGTAAACAAAAAACCCAAAACCAAACCAAAACAAAAATTATAAAAGTGCTTAGCTTTCCCTTTTGCTTTTCAACATTCGCTTTCATATTTTTGCATATAACTTATATGCAGATACTAATTTTGCACAGATTTCTGCCTAGGTTATGTTTAATTTGTGAAAAGCCTTGCAGAAGAAAGTATAGGTGGTTGTGATTTGACTTTTTGTAATGCTAAAATGTGAGATCTCTCAAATCTTAATATTTTGTCTGGATTGTCTCTGCAGGGGTACTTACAGGCAACGCTTTCTAAAGAAGCGTAATTTTCTGCAATTACTTGTGCGCACTTTTGTCTTCTGTCTTTAGCATACTTAAAGCTGTGCTAGTTGATTACAGTCCTTTCTTCTGTATTTCATTGTTCTGACTGAACAAATACTTTGCTTTATCTGAATACTACACTTGGCTGATATTTTTTCCTTTTCAGGGCTGGCTGTAGCATCCTATGAATTGCCTTCTACACAATGTTTTTGTCTCTTGCTAGCAGGAAGAATTAATCTTTTTGTTCACTGATCACACTACTGACAGCAAGATTGACTGGGGCTTTTTTTTTTTTTTTTGATACGAAGCTTTGGAATTTCCAAAGGTTGTTTGCCATAGAGAAGTGATAAAGACAGCAGAGATGGTGAAGAGTTGGGATGAAGTCATTTGCCTTACTGGCACAAGCTTTTGTGCAGCTTTAGGGTGAAGTAGAGTGTTGAACTGATCTTGGTTAAAACTATGCAATTTTTGGCTGGACTAGTTTTAACATCAGTAATTCCTTGACCTAGTTTTCTTTTAGTTTTACAAATCCATGTAATTCCTCTGATCTTCAGAAGAAAAATACCATAAATTTTGAGAAGAGTTGGACTTTAAGCTGATTGTTTACAACTTTCCAAAATGCTTTAGTTAATGACCTAGCTGTTGGCTGTCATAGAAGTTAGTGGTACAGTATCTTGCAAATAAAAAAAAGTGCAAAATGGTATTTTTTAAGAGTGGTTGCTGAAAACTGTAATTTACTCTGAAACAAGGAAACACTTTCATCTTATGCTCCTGTTTGTGTTCCATTTCTATAAAACTTGTTTACTATAGATTAGCTTTGGTGCAATCAATAACTGCTGCCTAAAGCCATGAAATAGACTATTTGCAATTAAATAATGTGCAATGAGGAATTATGTGCTGTAATACAAACTGTATGTGCTACATAGTATATTTAATAGAGCATACTGTATGAATGTTTGAACCTATAATTTTACCACTTCCCTGCTGATTTCAGAGGCATATAGGAAAGTAAATTGTGTGACATCTGAAATGGCTGATGAAACCTGTCTCTTTTTCAAACAGAAAGGAGCGTCCGATATCACTGGGCATCTTCCCATTACCTCCAGGAGATGCGCTGCTTACGCCTGAAACCCAGAGAGAAGCAGGGGAAACGCCTGGGTCAGAGCACTGGAAATTCCACGAGCTGAGCCAGCCACGGTCCCACACAAGCCTAAAGGTGAGCACTCAGCTTGGCTGCCTTGTGTGTTAGGAGAAACTCCCATAAACAGATGATAGAGCCTTAGTGGGGAGAAAAAGGAAATTGAAGGGGAGGAGGGAAGCCCCTAAATCATCTTTGTGTAAGCCAAGTATGTTGTTTACTCAAATGAGCTTTGAGGGAACTTATTTACTGGAGGAAACGGAGTTTGGTTTGCATTTTCCGAATGAGTGGTAATACAGGCTAGTTCTCCTCTTGCTCACAGGAGTGGGTTTTTTCTTTCTAAGGAGCTTTCCAAAGGTCAGTCACTTGATCTTTACACATTAGATATGTAACTAGATAGCGTAAACAGGTCTGCTGGTTTAATATGCTTTTAGAAGGAAAGCTTTGATTACTACACAGGCAGTACTCTTAACGCAGCCTCTGCCTACTATCAGGCGTATAGCATAGGTATACCGCAGAGTTGAGAATGAGCTAACTTTCCTAAATTAGCCTGTGATTATGATTTCCCTTACATGTAGCTTGGCCATAATTCCTGCAATTGTTCTGTGTTCCAACAGTGAGAGGGTGGCATAGAACAAGCTGCAGAAATGGAAAAATGGGGGAGTGGTGTTGGAGTGCAGTGAATCTGGCAGTCGGGAGTAGGGTGCACTAACAGCACAGCGGGAGGAGGGATCTGCAGGGTGAAGAACTCCAGAGTGTGTAAAGCCTCCCTATATCTTTATGTTGATAAGGTTTTTTGGAAGACTGTGGAGGTACTGTTATTGCTGAAAAGGCATACAGCTGAGGGGAATTTCATCCTAAGTGAACTTAATACCTAGCAAGGGAATATTAAACTGATAAGAATTAAAAAACTATCCAGGCATAATTGGAACCCAGACTTCCTTTTTTTGCCTAGAGGTCATATGGAGATAATGGGAAGTGTAAGTAATGATTAATTATAAACATATCAAAGTGACAACAGGAGTTTGGATCTAAAAATTTGTCACTTAACAAACTCTTGGCTAGGACCATTTTTGGATCTCAAATTTGTCCTATTCCTTTTGTCCTATGTCAGTTAACATCAATGAATTGACAGACTTTTGGAGACCTGACTGAAATAAAACTTACAAGTTATGACTAAGAGTAAGTGGAGATGAGGCATAAAGGGAAGTCTCTGATCCCATCCTGTCCCTTCAGAAAATTGTTGTTTACTATATATTGTCAAAATAGGCTTCTTGGTATAGTTCTTCTAAAAATAATGCGCTGCTAAAAGAGAATTTACAAAACAGCACAGACTGTAATTTTTCAAACCTAGTTAGTCAGAATAAGTTCCTTTGGTCCAAAGCAGCATCTTTGCTTTTTAGCTGTGAATGTCAAGTACTTCTGAAGTGAATATGTTGAATAACATGATATACTGGAGTCGTAACCAGAATTTGAAACTTTTTTCTCAAATACTTTTATTTCCTCTAAATACTTTTAACATAAAGTACAAGGCACAAGCAAGATTCTGCTGCTTTCAGGCATCTGTTTTCCATTCATCCATGAGCATTTCATTAATGGTGTTTCCTCTAAAAGTATCACAAAGAGTAAGTGTTAGGGAGAAACCCGGACTAAAAAGACTGGGTGTCCTGTAGCTTGTGCAGCAGTGACATTGCTGGATATCATTTTAAGACAACATACAATTATGTACCATTCATTCTCTTCTGCTTATTTCTCCAAAGCATTGCAGATGAGCTACTACTACTTCAAATTTAATTATACAATTTTTAAACTAATTTTTCTTTTTTCAGGATAAGTCTTTTGGCAACGTTGCCAAAAAAGTAAAATTTGCTAAGTCAACGCAGCACTGACTTTCAAATGCTTAGGCTTTGAGATATTTTGATGAATTCATTGTCACTTAATGGAATTGCATTTCACTTTCATTAGTTCTAGAACAACCATTCATGATAGTTTTAATCAGTGTAGTTTCCAAGAGTTAGCTAAAAAATAATACAGTAGATAATAAAGTCAGAAATATAAAATAGATGGGATTATTTGAAATTTCTTTAAGGAAAGGACCATTCTCTTCACTGTTTTCTCTTGCGCTATCAAGCTGTTTTTCTTGAGCTTTGTGTGTGAAAGTCAGTGATCAGTCTGTGCTGCATCAGTTAGTGGATGCTTTTGGAATACAAAGATGTAGAAATGTTTGAACAGAGCCAACAGCTCTGAGGTTTTATTCCCTGTTTGTGTGAACTCCGGATTCCCTTGGTAAGGGGTACCATTTCCTCCCTTCTGTATCTGCTTGCTGAAGTATGAATCACTATCCAGCGGCTGAACTTCACCGATCCNGTTTTTTTTTTTTTTTTTTTTTTTTTTTAAATGGACACAAGGCATCTCATGTAACACTTCCATCATATGTTGGTTTTGTTGCCTTGTGTAACTCTGAGTAAGTGTACCTGTTCTATTCCTTTAGAGGTGTTGATAATATTTCCGAATAATTTTGTCAGAATATCAAATATTAATAATTGGTTATTTTGGAATGTACTAAAAAAGGATCAAAACTAGAAGTAATTGATAGGCAGGTCTTGAAAGTGCTGAATTTTGTTTCTAGGGCTTGGGAATTCCATGTGGGGATGTCACTATAGGATGCAAGCTTTATATTTATGCTGATAGACATAAATG
>WAAD01035941.1:10891-61515 GCA_013389945.1 Fregata magnificens | reverse complement strand
GGTGAAATGGCTTTGTGCTGAAGGACTGATGCATGTCTAATTGGCAGAGGCAGCATTTTATACAATGTTTAAGCTAGAAATGGTTGGAAATTTCATGTGACAATATACTCTCAGTCGATAACGCAGTTTCTACAAACTAGACTTTTTAATGGATGTTAATGGTTTTAAGTTATTTGTTTTCAGATGAGGAAACTCAAAATGAATTCAACTCTTTAAAATCTGCTTGACCCAGATCAGGACTTATTATTTCTTATCTGAATTAAACTGTTATTTCGAAACACTCTAATAAGCTACATAACTGTGTTGCTCTCTCAGTACATTGCTTCCAGTCTTTGTCATCTTAAATAGGACTCCCCAGCGGCCTATGGTTCCCATAATTTATGTAAGATTTGCAAGATCTGGAGCTGCAGTACTACTGCAGATATAACGGTGCAGTATTAATTTATTCATTTAAAAATTAGTTTAATAAAACCAGAACATTTCAGGTCACTTTTGCAAGCTAAAAAAAGCCCTATTCTGTTCTAGGAATATCACAAAAATAACACAAAAGTGCTAATATTTCAAAGTTGATTTTTTCAGAATTGCCATTTTGAAACTATTTTCTTCTATCAGCTATATCGAGATGGAGCAAGTCAGGTGTTGAAATGCTGGAATTTCTCAGGTGATCGAGATTCTTTGTCTCCAATTTTTGAACATTGTTACTAATATGCGAGATCTCAAAAATTCAGTTAAAAAGTAAATGCAGATTGCATCAACCATTATGATGGAATCTGTATGGGACATGCTCATAAACTAAGTGACAATAAAGGAGTTTATTAGAATAAAAGAAATACTTGAAATAAATTTGAGCACTCAACAATTACTTAAGAAAATCCAGCATGTGATAAGTGATACAAATACGCCCTACTAATCCTTCCATGAATGTTAATAGTTGTGTATTCTGAAAAAAGACCTTTCATTAATTTTTCTTCCAAATCTGTTATTTTTCTCACCCTTTACTTTTATTTTGATTTCACTAGGTAAATCTGAGTATAAATACATACCTGAATGGTACGTTACACCAAAGTAATTATCTGTTAGGTATAGTACAGATTAATTGAAGGAGAAGAAAAATATATCAACAGCACTAAAGAACCAAAGTATGGCACATTTTGAGTTCAGGCCTTTATTGGGTGTTTAGTCACTTTGACAATGTCAGGATTTTGTATTTATCTAAAAAAATATGTTGGCCTACAGTGTTTCTAGCAATGTGATCATATTCTTGTACTTTATCTAACGGGTCTGCAAAAAGGTGCTGAAACATTTTACTTTTGGGTAAAAATATTTTTGTGATAAAAAATATTCCTTACAGAGAGAAAAGTTGCCCTTTCCAGTTTCCACACTGGAAGCTGATTATACAGTAGATACAAAGAAATGTCTTCAGTAGTGTCCAACAGACAAGGAGCATACAACTGCTTTTCAAGGGATGATGGGATGTTTTGCTGCCTTTTTATGCCATTGAGAATGCTTCCTCTGACTTACTCAAATGTTCAATACTCTCTCACAGAACTGGTTTCTATGCTGCTCTTACTTTCTGAACTTTCCAAGCTAAGAAAATAGCTGCCAACAGATGCCAGTGCTTGCTCTAAATTTTATATGGTTTGACTTATTTTACTGAAGAACCTGTTTAAGTATCTTCCCATGGACATTTAATCAGATAAGGAGAAACAAGCTGTTACAACCATATAAAAATTCAAAATCTGTGGGGAACTGAGAAATGATTTTTTTTTCCCAAAGGCCTGCTCCAAATCAAACAAATTAATGGAAAGATTCCTTGTTATTGTTATATGCCAAAGTCTTTGACAGTAGGAGCTCAAGTAGGAGCACATCGTGAATGCTTCTCAATTCCTCATCATACCACCATGAGCAATATTTTTAACAAGAAGAGTTATTCTGAAATAAGTTAAGCCTCAAGAATGCTAATCTACTTCACAGACATACCTATTCCTCTGGCTCCTCTGACTCCTGCTGAAGGTGGTATGCAGATATATGTTGTAGCAGATGGTGTGCAGTTCGAGTAATTGCAAGCTTCTATCTGATTTTCTAGAAGCGGGAGACTAGAAAACCATTTGTTTGTGGTTTAGTGGATTCAACTTAGAATAAATATAGAACTACACCTTTCAAATCTACAATTTTCACTGACTAACCTTAGCTAAATGTAAAGGACCACTTCCTTTTTCAAGTTTAATATTTAGTAACCAATAATTTAATGCCCAAAATGCTTTACTAAGTAGAAATAAAACTCTATGCTTGCATTCGGCAAGAGAGGTTTAATGCCAGAAAATAAGCTTGAAGGAATTCAAGGTCCTGTGGGCCTCTCAAATGAGCTTTCCAAATAACACCAAGTAGACATGCAGTTTTGTGGAAAAAAAACAAACCAAAACAAACAGACCAAAAAAAACCCCAAAACCAACATACCCCCCCCCAAGTCTTCAAACAAATAAATAAAAAGACTCACTTATGAAAGAGGAATTTGACATAGCTATACCTAAAACTTGGTTGCAGTTGTCATTAAGACCAAGATATATGGCCTTTATCCAGGCTGGAATTATAACTTTGTATAGCTTTGGCACATATTATGAAATTAGGCTAGCTGAAAGATTATCTCATACCGGTCTTCTACTAAGTCATATCTTTATTATAATATCTTTAGAAAATGAAAAATGTAGTGTTTGGAGAGAATGGAGTAGTCAAAGTATTCTATCCAAACAGAAACCTGGCAAAGAATGAGAATAGGGGGTTGCAATTTTTCTGTCACTTGGGAAAGCCACCAAAAATAATGATGTGAGAAAGGTATAACATATCTACTAAAAATGGTCCACAGAGGAGAACATTAACCACGATGGTATAGAACTGCAGAGTGAAACAAATATTTGAATTTGAAGAGTTAGTGAATGGGCTAACAAGGGAATGAAAGTGGAATTTTAGTAGTGACAGTCCTACTGAAATCTTTTCCTTTGTACTTGTCCTGCTGACAGGGAATTACAATTCCATTTGTGTTCTGTCATCGTTACTGCAACACAGGAATGTGAATTTTAAAGGGTATCTTAAAATAGTGTTTTGCAATTGAAGAATTAAAAGAGCATCTACTTAAGAAATACAAACGGATCATAAAAACAAGCAATAAATGCTCAGCAGACAACAGATTTGTTTGTAATAAAACCAACATATTAAAACGGTTGTGTGAAGCACAGCATGCAGATAGCAAAGCAACCGTCTACAAAAACGTGTTTGATTCACAGATTGATGAACTGTGAAATACAGAACTACATTAAAAAACATGCTTAGCAGCACTAATCGGTGCTTCTGCTAATAAAAAGACAGAGTTCTTTACTGGTTTCTACAAATTAAAATAATATTCAAATAAAGCAAGAATGTGTGATAGAAAATCCTCGATAGAGTCAAAGTGCCTTGCAATCATAGTGTTTTGAGAATTAAATAGCATAAAGAAATGGACACGGTAGATTTGAACAGGATAGGTTTATTTTACGGAGCAGAAGGTTGTGCATAGGCTGGAGTGTACCATATGGAAATGTGTGTGATGACGTAGGTATGTAAGTGGAGGTGTATGGAGCAGGTTGTCAAACACTTTGCTAATTACCTTATAGAAATATTTAAAAGATGGGATAGCAAGGAGACAGTATGTCATACTGATGGAGANAAGAAACTAGAAAAAAGAAAAAGGTCATCAAATATTATGTTACAGTGTGAGACCCTCCAACGTACAAAAGTTTGTTAGAGAGCTGATTCCCCATGTCCTTTGCCTCTAAAATCATAAGAACACCACTCTTTAATTTACAACAGGAATATTTAGCTTATATGTCAGGAAGTAGGAAATCCCAAATAGGAAACTATGAAGAATACCTGAACGGGAAATAAACACTACACCGGGCTACCCTTTGAGGCTTTGCAATCCTTCACATTTGGGGATAAGGCCAGACAAAACCTCATTCTGTGTGTAGCTGATAATGCTTCATTGCACTACGGGGTGAGTTCTGCAAGGAAGATCTTGTACAGTTGTATATTTCTGTGACACGAAAAGCGCTGAGCAGAGCATGTCCTGAATGCAGCAAAACTTCAACTGTCTTTGTGGTAGGATTATATTTCGGTGGTTGCTGTGCAATATTACTTCAGCAGTTAAGGATGCTACACCTAATATTTTAGAGATGCTGGCTGGTTTGGAAGCAGTAATGGATGATCTCCAGCTTGCTTTTGAAATCATCAGCAACAAAAGAACATTCTAATATATGACAATGAAAAGAACCCAAAGGTACCCCATGTTTCACATTGTTGTGAAACAAAAGCATCCAATTCCATATGGATTTCAGGATATGTCAGCTTTCTTTTGGTTTTAGGATATAATTTTTTTACAGTATTTTTAAATATTGCTTACTAGATTGTGGCAAAATACTGGCTTAGTATAAAGGTGTTCAGCCAGACCCAAACAGGGTGAAAAGCTAATATACAAAGGAGTATCCTGAACATAGAGATCTTTCCGGCCTGTCGGGATAGCTAAACAAACTCATTCTCACTTTGAAATAAATCTCATTCAAATTGTTCTTTGAGCACAGTGCAGAACGGCAAAGGGATGACTGACAAGGTCTCGGAGGGGCATTCAGTGGAGAGCCCTGAAGCACTGATGAGTGCAGAAAGACGGTCTGAGATGCAAACTTCCACACAATTGAATCAAATGTGAGAATTACATTTAGAGTGTGGAAAAAGTCGTGGAAGTGTGATTGAAGGAGATGTCATATGAAGGAGAAAAGCCATATTTGGGGGTTTTGTCTGGGATTTTAAGATAATATTTTCAGTGCAAAGATGTGGTGATATAGTTGAACCCTGTGCCCTCCTTGTGTTGCGATAATTTTTTTTCTTGGCAATTATACCCCTGTCCCTCAAACCAGAGAGCATCCTGAAGAAAGGGATGTGACAACGTTTGCAGCTGTAGATGGTGTAAACCCATAGGGCAGTGCAAGGCAGGATTAGTTGAGAAGGTGGGAAGAAGAGCAGAGTTCACCGAGGAGCAGGGCACAGGGAAAAATAACTCAGGAAATGCTGGATCAATCTCTCAACCCACATGCTGCTCTCTCTTGAGTCATGTTTCTCTTGTTTCTTTGTGTCTTCTCTATATGTAACTAATCTGCAGTCAGCTCCTCTGCTTGGACCATTTATCCTGGTCAGCGGCCAAAGGAGCTCTGAGCACCCACTCAGTAATATCTCAACTAATATTTTCACAGTTGGATAAACTGTGCCGCATGAAAACCTTCATCGTACCTTTCATAAACACTTGCTATTTTCTGTCTTAACCAGGTACTGCTTGTTCCTTCACTCTGTCCTGGATGCCTGTGGCTTATAAATTATGCAGACATTTACCAGTACACAGCAAAGAGGACTATTGATTAAATCTCTCTTGGAAGATGAGGGAAATGTAGACCAAGCGTCAAAGGCTAAGAGGAATTAATCTAAAATTTTCTATTCTGCGATTTATTTAGATTTTAATTCTTTTTAAGAGGCGCAAATATAAGGCTCCTTTTTCCCATAAAGACCTTGTTCTGCCTCCACGAAAACAGATAGAACATCCCTACTGCTCTCAGTCTTGAGTAGATTGACAAAATGAAATCCATACATCCTCATGACAGGAAAGACAGAACAGCTACTACGTTGAGAAAAGATGCGTTAACCACACTGCCATCTGAAATAGCTTCTCCTGCCATTGCTTAATGAGGGAGACAGAGGCATTTCTTAAAAGGCAAAATGCATTTGAGCATCTGATCTGATTAATCTGTTGTGCTTACTTTATCATACAGTGATCTCATACCCCTCTTGACTGACTGGATAGGTCATTACTGTGCTGCACTACCACGGGACTACCGTTACATTTATAGCTCTGTCTCAAACACGGCTGACAAGTGAATGTAAGACCAAGGCCACGAAATCTGACATCCTTGCACTTTTTGAATGCCTGGGATTTTTAATGGGAATTTGTTGCTGAAAGAACAAGGCCAAGAAAAGTCTCAGCCAAAACCAGCTGAGTCAGAACCACCAAAATTTCTGAATAACTGCCTCCTATTTGCACTTGAATTTATTATTTTCAGTTATTTATCAACACAGTTCATATTGTTTAAACACATGATTGCCCCCAGAAATCAGATATAATTACTCGCGACTCAGAAACTTATGGAATCATACCAACACAATGCATCTCTATTTGATGAGCTTTCTGACCCTGGAAGTTAAATACATTTACGGTCCTACGTCACTCAGCCGTTTTCATAAATCTTCTTCCTTTATTTCACTTATACGTGTGAACACTGTGTTTCTAGACTTGGATCCATAATTCAGCTGGAATTAGAAATAATAGTCACAAAAAAGGGCACCATAGTTTTGTACAGACCTCTGTTGCTTCTTTTCATCGCCAAAAAAGAGATTGATTCTGTGATCTGAGCGATTTCACTGGTAATAACACCAGGAAATAACATCAGGAAACCAGAGTTTCCAGTAGCCAGTCTTTAATGGGATGGGAATTGCAGGGGTAGGTGGAATCCTGCCTCTGTCATCTTCTATACACCAAAGTACAAAACAGACACCGATTTCGTTTTGGCAGGAATCAACTTCAAACAGAAGGCAGTACGTTGAAAACCTTTAAACAAAAAAATGTATTAATCTACTAAAGTGGTATGTGAAGGAATACATTGCCATTCCAAAATCTTGTCCGTCGTGTGTTGCTGCATGCTCTTTATTTATATATGAAATTTTATACTGCTTAAATGTAACATTGGGCTGAATTTATTTACAATACTGAAGCAAAATTCAGGCCTGTTGTTTGAAGAAGAGATTGTTTGATAAGAAAGCATTAAGGAATACTCTAGCCTCAATAAATGCATCAAGGTTGGTTTATGGTAATACAAGTTAAAAAATGATTAGGATGAAATGTGGACAGCTGCTTACAGTTAAACTCTGCGAAAAAAGAATACAGGTTAACAAATGAACTGATATTACTCTGCATGAAAAAGCATAGCTTGATATTTATCCTAGGTTTGTTCATTGATATTCATGTTTTTTCAGGCACTTGCTTGAGTAAGCAATAATAATACAAGCACCCTGGTCAAAGAAAAATGTATGTATTTTTCCTCTAAAAAGAACTCTGCCAAGACCAAGAAAATGAAATCTTCCCTACTTTCTTGCATCATGCCTATCAAATGCAGATTTTGTTTGCTCACTGAGGTGAAATCTCTCTTTAAACAAGTCTGTCATCACCAAGGCAAGAGGTTCCCTCAGGGAAAAATGGGGTGAGTAGATACAAATTTCACAAGAAAGAAAAGTTCATGCCATGAATATTAGCAGAGGTAATTTTCGTTGGAAGAGACACTGGGTATCTTCTCTATTGCTGCTACGTTCTGCTTTTGGTTCCATGCCACACTAATCTAGAGTTAGAATGATACTAATTTTAATTTTCATTCTGTTTTTACCTGGAATCCTTGCCTAGCAAAACATGGTTGCAGGAAAGAAAGAAACTTTTCTGGTTTTCTTAAATTCTTTCTCAAAGAATAGGTATTTTTTTCTCAAACCATTAATGTGTAATGCTAGGTAGGTACCCAAGCATCCTGTTAAAGTACTTTCCTAAGGCTTATTTCCCAGTTTCCTATATCCTGCCATGATTTGAAGCACACATAAATTTAAACGAAGATTTTGCAAAAAATTTTACCACTGTTTTGTTAAATCGATGTATGGTATATATATAAGCAGATGCATTAACAAATATCCCTCTGATGACCCAGACTACAGCAGGAACTCAGCGCTGTGTAAAGAATAATAGTAAGCGACAAGGAAGTATAACATATACTGTTAAAAAAAAGCCTAATAACAAAGGTCTCTAATCTTAGCTGGCAGAAGGATGGCAAACCCCAGTGCATCCAAGCTGAATCCAGAGACAGTGGAGCTTGATATACTTTATAGCACTGAGGATTCACCTCTACAGCAGCTTAGAGAGGAAATATCTGTATGGGCAGGACATAAATGGCCACAGGCTGGCCAGACCTTTCTAAAACACTTGCATCAATTTAAGAGCGTCACCTCCTAAAGCATCCTTCAAAACAAAGCCAATCAGGTACTATCAAGTTCTTTAAATTAGCTACTTTTCAACCCTCTCTGAAATACCAACCTGTTTATTTGAAATAATAGAATTCATAGAAAGTGATCTTAAAAGGTTTAATAACAACATAGAAATATGTTTTGTCCAAAATGACTGTTTGGAGATTTTATACAGTTAAGATCACAGAAACAAACTGTAATTGCTGGGATCCACATGATAGCACAGGCATGTTTTTGTGGTTGGGGCATAACTGGAGATTTCAATTTAAAAAGGCTAAGCATGTTGTTTTGGGTTTTTAGAAATGACAAATTACAAAACTGCAGGTATTATATTTCCATCCAAATCTTTTTATATATCCGTAAGCTCTTTCATTCAGGATTGGCAGTACCATAACAAAAAGGACAAAAGACAACAGAAGTTGTGCATTCTGCACAAAAGGGGGGAACTGAGCCAATGCCTCTTGTCATTTCTATATATCCATGCATGACCTTCAATGGTAATTTCTGACTGCATTAATCACGGGATGATGAAAAAGGCGCGATTCTCTCCGTGTTAGTGGAAGGAGAATCCCTCTCTTCACAAACTGTTTTATGTTAAAGCTTTCTAATGGAAGTTGTGTCACTTCTATATTATTTCTGTCCCATTCTCTGAATCTTTTAGTTATTTTTAGTTGAGACCCAAAGGGCTACAGCATCTTATAAATCTAGTCCTGAACGGAGGTCCGAAATCAAGTGTGTTAATGCAGAAGGCACTGGGGATATTGAGTGATGCTGCTGTAACCCCTGGGTCCCTTTCTGCTTCTCAGTTCCTCCTGGAGAGTCCGCTGAGGCTGCAGATAAGGCAAAACACATGCTTCTGCAAGCTGCCCTTCTTCCTAGCGCACAGGGCAGAAAGACTGAGGCAAACGCTCCACAGGAACCGCTATATGAGGAAAATATTCTCTAGCTTGAAACACTTCATCGTGAACAGGGAGCAGACATTATCCAGCTGACATAAGTAACAGCTTGATATGTAAGGGCTGGTTAAAACAGTGTTATCACTAATGGAAGAGATGGCACTGAGGTCATGTTTGAAAGATAAATGCCAGCGTCTTGAGCTGCCTACGCTGTCATGGCAGCACAGATACCACCTCAGGCTAACATCCAATTATCTGGCTAGCTTTTTATGTAGGTTCTTGAGTTTTGCCCTGCCTTCATAACCAGTTAATGCCCAGATCATTGTGGCTGTGCTTCTGCCTACCTCTCGACTTCTGTAACATAGTGTTCTTCTCAGATGAGTTCCAGCAACAGAGAAATGGTAGCACAGATGTAAGCAGGAATGCACTGTACTGAAAAATGATATTTTGTAATAAAAGTATTGGAGTCCTGTACTCATTAAAGACTTCGTGCTGACTCTGCCACTGTGGGCAATCGCTGGAATAAAAATACTAGTTTTGGCACAAATAAATAGGAGAAAAGTGATAGTGACAGATGAAAATAGTAGAGCATTCTGGAGAAAAATGTGAGATTTTGGAAATTTTCTTGTCCTTCCAAATGACCTGGACAAGGAATGAAGGAAATACCCTGCACTGACAAACCAACAGACCTAGTGCGTCTTTCCCTCCCTAATTTCCTGGATACTGCGGTTTGACAGGGGCTGAAGTGGCTGCAGTGACAGGGCTGCTGGACAGACCCGCTGCGGTTCCTCTGCGTGTGAAAGGGAGCACATGTGCTACAAAACTGAGTATTGCTCAGACAATCTACCTCCCCAGGCAAATCGATGCCTGCCTGCACTTGAAATGCCTGGTTTTGTTTTGTTAAAGGAACAGAGGCCAAGAAGTTATAGTTGGTACTCTCTCACATCTTTCCCCTGTTTGTCCACAAAACTGGGAGTTTGCTTTTTACTTCAGTTTCATAGCATGGTAACAGGTATTTCAGCTTCACTACATTCTCACTGTACCAGTAGATATACAAACTGCTTCTCAGTGGTTTGGTAGATAAAACAGGGTTCTTTTTTAATAATGTACGATTAATGGCAGGCAATTTCTCAGCCTGAAGTACTTCTATTGGTGAAACATCTGTGCTGAGTGCAACAGCTCTAACATGTACATTATCGGTATACAGTAGTACAGTACAGGCTCATGAAGAATTATTTGGAAAGCCTGTTCACCAAATATATCACCCTGAGTGAGGTCCTTTGTTGAAAAATGCTTCCAGCTACTATAAGAGTATTCAAATAAAATAAAATAAAATTCTTTTATGTGTCAGGGAAATGTCTGGAGCCCATCCATGAACGGCTGCAAACAGTGAACAGTATATTACCAGTGTCAAATATCAAGGATCCAACTTTAAGTAAATGCTCTTTCTATATGCAGAAGAGTCCAAGCTTTATATAAGAGTTAAATATTCACAAAGTTGATCCCAATACCTTTATTGGGGTGTTCAATATACTGGATAGCATCAGAAAAATTGTATATCACACATTGTGGAATAAATAGAAGAAGGAGCTAGTATTTTTCTGACTCAAAATACGAAACCAGATTCCAGGGCAGATTATGACTTTTAAAAGGAGGTTCTCAGTGAATGGAAGAACAGGAGCCGTGCCAGAGCAGGCTTCCCAGGAGAACTGTAGCTGAGTCAAGTTTCTTTTTCTGAAGACTGCAGAGTTAAGAGGGTGAACAGAGGAGCCCAAGATCTGATCACCCCTCCACCCTAACACATTGCACTATGCACAAATTCTCCTCTGTCCTGGGTTTCAGTTTGAGCTAATTACCCAAATTATCCTTCTGTATAGTCCATTTTAGTGCAGGACAGAAGGAATTTATAGACACTAGATGTGATATTCATTGTTTTAATAAAAGTTTCAAGTAGAGATAAAAGTTCTGTTTGCTTTGGAAAGCAGCCACAAGCAAAGTTTATTTGCTACTTCAGTGCCAAGTTGAACTGCAAATACAGACAGCGATTCTCTTTGCCCTGACCGCAAAGCGCATAAACCCTTGAGGCGGCTAAGGGAAGTCCCTATTTGTGAAAATCATAGAATCATAGAATCATTAAGGTTGGAAAAGACCTCTAAGATCATCAAGTCCAACCATCAACTAACACCACCATGACTCCTAAACTAGGCCCTGGAGTGCCACGTCTACACCTTTTTTTGAACGCCTCCAGGGTTGACGACTCCACCACCTCTCTGGGCAGCCTGTTCCAATGCCTAACCACTCTTTCGGTAAAGAAATTCTTCCTGATGTCCAGTCTAAACCTCCCCTGATGCAACCTGAGGCCATTTCCTCTCGTCCTATCGCTAGTTTCTTGGGAGAAGAGTCCAACACCCGCTTCACTACAACCTCCTTTCAGGTAGTTGTAGAGAGCGATAAGGTCTCCCCTCAGCCTCCTCTTCTCCAAGCTAAACAGCCCCAGTTCCCTCAGCCGCTCCTCATAAGACTTGTTTTCTAGACCCTTCACCAGCCTCGTTGCCCTTCTCTGGACACGCTCCAGCACCTCAGTGTCCTTCTTGTACTGAGGGGCCCAAAACTGAACACAGTACTCGAGGTGCGGCCTCACCAGTGCCGAGTACAGGGGCACGATCACTTCCCTACTCCTGCTGGTCACACTATTCCTGATACAAGCCAGGATGCCGTTGGCCTTCTTGGCCACCTGGGCACACTGCCGGCTCATGTTCAGCCGGCTGTCGACCAGCACCCCCAGGTCCTTTTCCGCCGGGCAGCTTTCCAGCCACTCTTCCCCAAGCCTGTAGCGTTGCATGGGGTTGTTGTGACCAAAGTGCAGGACCCGGCACTTGGCCTTGTTAAACCTCATACAGTTGGCCTCGGCCCATCGATCCAGCCTGTCCAGATCCCTCTGCAGGGCCTTCCTTCCCTCGAGCAAATCGACACTCCCGCCCAGCTTGGTATCATCTGCAAACTTGCTGAGGGTGCACTCAATCCCCTCATCCAGATCATTGATGAAGACATTGAACAAAACCGGCCCCAGAACCGAGCCCTGGGGAACACCGCTCATGACCGGCTGCCAACTGGATTTCACTCTCTGGGCTTGACCATCCAGCCAGTTTCTTACCCAGCAAAGTGTACGCCCATCCAAGCCGTGAGCTGCCAGCTTGTCCAGGAGAATGCCGTGGGAGACCGTGTCAAAGGCCTTACTAAAGTCCAGGTAGACAACATTCACAATGAACGTGAACATTTCAATTTATGCAGTCTACACACATTTTCTTGTGTTTGTAATATAGAATTCTCCTCCAGGATTTTAGAAATGTTTTAATATCACGAAACTGCATCCCTGGCTATATATATAAACGTTTAAAGGCTGGAACGTGACTGACAGGTGGTGACAAAGGTGTCACTACTATCTGCAGCTTTGACATATGGTTCTTTATAGGCTTGAGTATAACTGTCATTGTCAGTTAGCAGTTCCATTCCTCCCATGGGCTAAAAGACACAGGAGCACTCTGCTGCTGTACCCCAGCGAGTTTAGATTTGAAGAAAGAGTAAGTCAGAGGTAGGAAAGAGGGGGCTGGGTTTTCTTACTGCCTTGATAACCCCTTGTGAACATTCTCTCCCATCTTTCTGTGATGAAAAGGACAGTGATCCAGCCCAGCTTGTGTCCTCTCAGGCAGCTCATTTCTATGCATGATTTTAATATGCTGTGAAAAATACTTGGTGTGCTCTCTCTGTATTTAATTATTTTGATCCTGCAAATCTTTGATTTCACTTGATGTGTGCTTTTGTGAATCTTTCCTCAGCTTCATTTTTCAGGAAAGATTCTTACTTTCTGACACGGACATGTGCTTCCAGTGTTGGTAACAGCACAGCCTTTGTAAATGTAATATCCAGCCTTTGGCTTACAAACAAATCTATTTTTGTCAAAAGCATAAACCTACATACAAATACATCAGTCACTGTACTTAATAGCAATGGTAAAGGTATAAAATGTTTAACACAGACACATAATGTTCACCTTGTGTAAAGTTTATCTGATGGTTGGGACTTTTTCTTCTTGTTGCTCGTCATTTCAGTGTCACTTCTAGAAACACCAATATCTTTCAGAATAGCTTTAGCTTTTGGGAAAAGTGATGTATTTCATTTATAAATAAATTCTGGTTTCACCTGCAAAACTGTAAGTGAGAGTATACGTAAGCATAAAGAAATGTTTTGGTCTACCGGTAAACGTCTCCCTAGCATCAGCATCTATTTTCCATTATAGCTTTCCTTAGAGATTCTGCATTTACCTAGAAAGATTGCAAATATCTTTCCGGTTTCTACCCAGTTATTGGAAACAAGCTATTTTCTTGCTTAAGGGTCCCTAAAGCAACCTGTAATGAAGGAAAACTCAAAGCGTAGTTTCACAGGGCATTTCACGTGGGAAGTGCCATGACAGCTGTGATGTCTGAGGGGTCCGTTGGTGGAAGACTTTGCACGAGCAACTCTTCATTCACCACTGCAGAGAGAGAGGTTTCACGGCATATTTCAGTGACATCATATTCCTTTTCAAACTCCTTTCTTCCGCACGCAGAGTTTGGCCATATGCATTTACACGATACCTGCCTGCAAAATCCTACAGTATAGAAGTAGGTAATATATTGGACAAGAAGAATTTCAAATGAATATTTGTCAAAATAAAATAATCATTATGCTGATATTAGAAAGTGCATTGAGGAATGTTACGTGCTTGATAAGAGAAATATCTGTATTGATTTTCCTACACTAATCCACAAATCAGCAAGTATGTAATCTAGGATTTCACCACTGAAAATCTTCCTGAAATGTGCTTTTCCCTGTAGTATCTGCTCTGTGGCTACAAATTTTTGCCTTATTTTGCGTCCCAATCCTTCTCACACTGACTTCAGTGGTGCAGACCATATTTCAGTGTAAGCAGCCAGTTACTGATTGTGAAGCAGTTTATCTGGGATATTTCTCCAGATTTTTGAGGTTTCCTTTCCTAAACATTAAGACAAGCTTTAACTTTGGAAAAGGTCCATAAACCAACAGACTGAAAGAGTTCACAGATGAATGTAAATGGCTTCTGAATTTTTACCATTTCAACCTGGTTGTTTCTTTGGTTTGGTGTTTTTTGGGGTTTTTTTGTGTGGTGTCAATTTGTTTTGTTTTGTTTTTTGTTTTTTGTTTTTTCCCCTAAAATAATGACCTGGTATGTCAAAAGAAGTGTTTGAAAAGGTACATATCATTATTTTTGGAATTCCATAGGATTCTTTACCAAAATTAAAAGTCACAGAAACATGCCTGTTGTTATGAGCACTTTCATTTTCCACAAGCTGGTGTCTTCCAATAAAAAATGTTTTTTGCAAAAGTTTCTGTATGCCCTCTCAGTCTGAGATGCACCATCTTCTCCACTGGTCCTTACCACTTGTTAGCAAAATCAACTATAGCCATAGTAAAGACTGTGCTAAAGATGAAAGTTGAAATTACTTGCACTATATATTGCATTTTATGGTTCCCATTTTTATTCTTTATCAGCTGTTACATCTTCTTGAGTATGCCAGCACACAGACTTTCATTTAACATTTCCAATAGCTGGTACAGGCTTCTGCTTCTTAAGATTGAGTAAGAAATATTTCGATAGTCCTTCCTGTCTTGCTGAGTGTGAGGTTGTACAGCTGTAAGAAAAGCCAGAAAAGGTTTAATTCATAACATTTGTGCATTTTTTCACAGAATTTTGCAGATGTTCCTTTCTGGTGTGGCTTTTTTATTTGGCTTTGCCTCTGCTTTGTTCTCATATTTCAAATTTCAGTATGAAGTAATAAATGACTGTGGTACACAGAGAATTTACAGATGGATCATGATTTCTCTTTTCTTTTTCCACACTGTTTTGGAAAAGCCATATTGCATTTAACTTCTGACAAAATTCTATAACAAAAATCATTAAGACTTTATCGGTACCCACTCCACAAAAGCTGAAGTGAAAAATATAAACCACTGATAACAAGAAAAAATAGTGGGGTTTTTTCAAAGAGTCTGGAGCACTGAAAATGGCTAGTGAATTACTAAAGTAAAATCTGTGGTGAGCAGATTGCCTCAGAGGGCAATACTTTCTCAAAACATTGAGTTGGATTGTGCTTCCCATTGTCTCTGTTCCAAGTATTATATACTTCGCAGGTTTTCTAAAATGAGACGTTCACTGGGATTAGGTAGTCAGAGACTGCTAAATTCTCTGGCCCCCTCTGCAGGCATGCAGAGCCCAAGAAACAATGCAAACATCACGCTGTGTCTCCACTGGGACAAAATGGGGAAAAAAAAGAGCCTCCCTGCAGGCGTACAAACCCACCTACATTCTGCGTGTCACAAACCCATGAAGCATATTAACTCGGTGCTGATGAGTAGGAGGCGGGAATGAGACGGCAGATTTCCTGGCAACAAGCCCTCTCAGGCAAATGGGAGCAAGGGCAGCAGCTGTGACACACTGGAATCCCTGTCCATGGTCCGGCACCCTGCATGGTCAGTACAGGGTGCCCGGGGTGGCACTGTTGAACCTATAAAGGGATCTCACCTGCGTAATTTCCAGGCAGTAAGCAAGACCAAATGACTGACACGGTGAGAGCACGGGCTTTCTTTGTGGGGGTGGCTAAATACTAAATAAAATTGGGTACCATCCACTCCTGGTTTTACGTCAGACCTACAGACACCTACAGATGTACTATGACTTCAATATTCTTCAAATAAATTTTATTTTCTCTCAAAGCCATACAAAAGATCTCTCTCCTCCTTTTCTCTCTTCCTCACACACACACAAGCACGCTGCTTCTTTCTTCCTCTGGACTGATACCAGGAGACAGTTTAAACCAATTTCTAGGATTTGGAATAAACAGGACTCGCACAGATAATGAGATAATCCTAGCACAACATAAGGTTTGGTAAAAAAAATGCCCTGCATGGTGAGTTCTGAAAAGAATAAATTTTGTATTAAAGAGGAAAAATATGATGAAGAGTTAAAAGCACTACACGATGGTGTCAGTTACTCAGCTGTTGATTTTTCCTGTAGAAAGTCTATCGCATAGGAATGCGTCATACAATTATAAAGATGTACAGAGCACGTAGTGTTTTTTAGAATTCTAGTTGACTATTTTTTCTCTTGGAGAAATTTGCCTTGCTGGGTACGAGAGCCACAGGTTCTTAGCAAGATCCCCACTCTTTTTCCAGAAAGTAGACTGTGTTGACTCGTATTAACAAGCACCCCTTTATACCTTTCCCTCAGAGAGCACAAGGATTCTTTTGAGCTCTGTACCGAAGGTTTGTTCTTCTTGAAATTTACGCACTGGGCTAAGCTCTGCCCTGGTGTGCAGCACTGCGACCCCATTGAGCAAGTTCAGTGGGGTTACGTGGGGATAACTGAATCTGACCTCCTGACTGTCGTTATCATAAACAGAAAAAGAATTCTCTTTTCTTACTTGGTTTATAAAGGCCCATTTTCATCGAGGTTTTTTAAAGCTACATCTTAGGAACTTAATTCCTATTCTGAGCATACCAGTAGAAAATCTTAAGAGCAAGTTGTTGATATAAAGCAATGATATTTTATCAGATATTCTGGAGCACCCCAGCAACAAATTGCTTTTCGCTTAGTAATGTGGAAACGGGACTGCAACAGAGCCCAGAAAAGCCCGTAGCACTCAAGCTTCTTCGTGTGTGCCCTGTGAGCTGGCTGTGGCCTCTCACTAGGAACTATAGATATTTCCTGTTTTGTAAGATGTTCTTGAGCCAGCAAGAGAGTGAGGAAATTTGAAAGTAAGAACTTCAGGCAAAATGCATCCCTAAAAGATACAAGTTAATTTTTTTTTTTTGTAAGACTCTTCTGATCCTTTTTTTTTTTTTTTCCACAGTGCATTTTCTGTAAATACCTATGTCTTCTCCCATACATCCAGCTGTGTATGGAAGTAAACGTACACACCCAAAGAGGCATTCACTGGGAGATGTGTCAGGCAAAACATGACCTGCTAACCTGCGGCAAGGATGGATGTTTTGTGTCATCAGCTTTGTGCCCCAGCACAATTTTTGAAATAATTGTTGCCTTTCTGAGTCATTTTGCACAACAGGAGGTGTTATATTTCAAAATGCTTTTTTTAACCCAAATCATACTCTGTCCCTTGCTTCTTTCTCTCTCCCCCTCCTCCTTCAACCTCATGCTACTGAGTAGTTTCAGCTTTCACAGGTTTCAGTCTGTGATTTACTAAAGCTATTGCTATTTCCTGAATATCTCTAGATTCCTTTCAGAGGAAAGTTCTGACAAGTCCTTACAAAGACAGCTAGAAGCTACTTAAACCTGCTCCATTAAAATCCAGCTGTAAATAAAATGCATCATTTCTCACTGCAAACAGGTACCTTTCTATATTGGAAAGAGATGGTCACATACAGTACCCATGTAACCAAGGTCTAGTAAGAAAACAAATGTTTATTTATTTTTGCTGTTTCCATGCAGATATCAAACTGTGTGCTCCATGGGCCTTAAATGCACCTCCTTAGGGGGCAATCAGGTATCGGGGGAATTGTTCCTATGCAAAGGAATAGCTCAAGAACTGTAGTAATTCCAAAATGCGCTCTTAATAATTTTCTCTGGTAAGGTCAGCAATATATTAGGAACTACCCAGGCAGAAGGGAAGCCATGGAATAACAGAAAGAAAAAGAGGTTAATTCAATGTGTAAGTTAAATGATTAAGCAGGCATTGACCTTGCTATGATTTGTTACGGACTTTTTTTTCAATTTAAAAATTATTCTTCAGTTGTCTCTCTGCTTCTTCATTAATGGTCAGCTTTGCTGAAGGGTATGTCAGGGAGGAACTATCTTCATGGCTAACTCCTAAGAGCTTGGAGCTGCATGGAAAAGAAAAACAAAACCCCCTGGCTAGCATGACTTGAAGTGGCAAACATCGTGTAGAGGCTGCCAAAAGAGATGGGACCAGAAAGGGACAAAATGAATAGAGGCAATGATGGATAGATGAGAGGGAGTTATTCATGGCTCTGAAAGCATGATGGAATCTTAACTAGATGGGAGACAGGCAGAGTTTGTGAGAAGGAAGCCATTAGACATGTAAATGTCGTAAATTTACAGGTGTCCTATGTTCCACTGCATGAGTTAGTCACGTTAATCCTTGGCATGTCTTTTCCGATACGAAAGAGTATTTCATCAAATCCTGCTTATAACTGATACCGAGGCTGTATATGGTGGCATATGGTGGCAAAAGAGATCTTTCAATTTGAGTGTGCGTCTGAGTGTGCGTAAGCACTTAGTTTTATCGTTTTTGTTGTTTTAGTGAAGACCACATTGAATCTTTAATGACGGACTTCTTTACATTCATTTTCTTTCTTGACATCAACACTTAGAAGTCATGTGCCTTTTGCCATCTCTGCCAATACTGCTGTACATTGGCCTAGGCAAAGGCAGATCAGTTCTTCTTTGATTCTTTTTCCTAATCTATTAAAAGTATCCGAGTATTTGGTATGGCCAATCATTTAGTTTGTTTTAGTCTTTGCAGTGGGTGATCTCTGCTGAGCCACTTTATTTTGCACTGAGGCCATCCAGATTAGTATTACAGGCTCTCTAACATTCGGGATTCTACAAACATTTGCTACCTGGAGCTGTGCAAGTTGCTCAGACAGCTTTCCAGACCAACACAGACAAAAGTGCCATTGAAATGAATAGCTCTATTCATTTGCGAAAAGGAGGGAAGGGACCAAGCAAAATTTTAAAAGGGCTCTCAGTGCATTTATATAGCTCCTACAGAAGTCACCAGCTTTAGTTATAGAACAAACCTTGCTATCCTAATTGATACAGTGCTTTGGCCATGTCTTAATTGCTCCTGTTAGACTTCTTTACGCTCCTGTCTGGGATCTTTTTTAAGTGTCTCCCCTACTAAAACACTACCAGCACATGGCAGAAAAAGTGAAGAACAGGTCCAGGCTTCTAAACTCCTACACACATGAGGAATTTTAGTAATAGAAATAATCCCAGAAAGTAAATGGGATTCACTGTGCAAGTAAAATTACCTACACGCGTGTTGTAGGATTAGACCCAAGACATTCATTATTAGCTGTAAGCTTTTATAGTTTTTGCTTCTTGCAGGCTTTGAAATTTTAGCCAGAAGGGCTGATTTGGCACCTCTGGAACTACAGTGACTAAAATAAGGGAAGAAATATGGGCGACAGCAACAGTTGTTCTAACCTACTAATTTGGGGGCAGTTGCAAAAAGTGTAACATTGTCACTAGCATTCCTCATTTTCAACCAAGTGAAACCACCATCTTTTTTGCAAACATTTCATTCCTTTGAACAAATAGCAACCCTATATGCGTTTGTCCTATTTGAAATTTATCCACTAACTGAAAAAATATACACTTTTCCAGTTCTTTGTTTCCATTTTCACAAAGTGTTGAGCCACAACCAAAAGGGGATTTTTTTCTTTTGTAAAAGCATAAATCTGGGTATTACTAAAGAACAATGTCTTTTGCCCTGACATAGATCCACATTAGCCACAGAAGCCAAAGGATACATCCCAGTAAAGCATATTCAAATCTGGCCAGTGCAATGGGTTTCTGGAGACTCAGTGTTATTACTCTGTCTAGTTTTCCTGTGCTGTTGCTTCATCCTCATCATCTCCTTGACAACTCTTGCCTTCCCCTGGCTAGGTTCTTTCCCGTTCCAGTCTAAGGTGTTGCTGCCAAAATCATCACCATAATCTTCTCTTCTAAATACTTTTCGTTTCAGCATCTTGAACCCATATATTGACTTCCCACCTACTCCCCACATTGTTCTCCTTGTTTTTACCTTCAAGATGTCTTAGCTTTGTTGCTTACCACCCCTGTCTCTTGGAAATACAATGAAATACAGAGGGAAGAAAACATAATTCTTTGCCCATATACAGTTGTCTCTCTTTTTAAACTCAGTTCTTCTTTACAATCTTCCTAAGGCCAGCTAATGTTGTCACTCTTCACCCTCTAGTAACTGAACTTCCCATTTTTTGTCCGGCCTGCATGAACTAAGTTGCAGGATCTTTGGGACCTTTGCTTTAATGTTCTGAATAGCTCTGTGTGTATTTATGATACCACAGAGATCTTGGAAGCATAGGCAGTGCATGTGAGATGACAGACTGAAGAGAAACACCGGTGTTAAAATTCAGCAGGTGATCATCTTGATCTCCTTTCCTGAGGTATCACTGCAAACTAACAGTGAGCCTGGCCTGCCTTCCTTTCACAGCGACATGTATCAGGCAGATTTCCAGTAAGATGACTAAAGAGGTGCTGGGGATGCTGGTTAGGGGAAAGGCGGTCTGTGCTCATACCCCCTGTTCCAGGCACAGATGATCTCGGAGGAGAGCTTGCTCATTGCCCCCTGCTAGCCGAGATCACCACCCTTCTAGCAGGTGGTCATCTGTGTGTTTAACCAGTTTGGTCTGGGCTCGGGGTGCAAGCCCTTTCCTGATTTTCTGTGTCAGCAGAACTGGGTGTGACCACACCTTTGATATAATACCCTGGAGATCTGTTACTTTTGCCAGTATTTCACTGTTTAATTTTGTATTTCAAGGGGAGAGGTTAGCTCTTTGTGTACAGTAATCACAACAAACAGTTTCATTTAGCTTGTTGAGCCAGCTTGACAAGATAGAAAATACATACAGCAAATTTTAACGTCTGTCTATTTTTCCCTGTGTCAGAACAACTTCATGATCCTTTATTTCTGAAGTAAATAGTAATTAGCAGCAGGGCCATAGCTTGTACTGAGACAGAATTTCCAGATATAAAAAGATCAATTCTGGGAAATTCAGACCCTTGTCTGGTGAGTAGAGGCCTCTAGCAGAGGGTGATAAAGCATAGCTGGGACTGACCACTGAATGTTGCTCTCTTCAGCCAACACAGATGTTTATAGAATATCCTACAGCTACCCTCACATAGGTAGCTCCTCTTTTGGACTGGTTCTTGTAAGCGTAGCGCAGCCATGTGTGACTGTTCAGCAGAGCAGTGATACCTTTAAACGATTCAAATAAATATTTGCTGATGTGTTTAAATAAGTCAGCAAATTACCTCCCTCTTTACAAGACCATATGCTTCGGTGTGAGACCATATAAAGAACCTTAATTTTGCCAAGATGGCAATTTTTGGCAAACTTTATTGTATTATCAATGTTATCAATATCAATGTTATCAATATTATCGATTATCAGTATCATCAATATAGCTAAATGACAAATGACCGAATACTGTAATGTCATGCACAGGCCATTGTTGTTTTATTAATGAAGACTTAAGTGTTTCTAGGCTATATTTATGATGAGGTGCAAGGATATTTGCTAGTTTCTTCGGAACATACAGAATGAAATCCGTTGCTATTAGCCACAGTGCCTTCAGTGAGGCCAAGACTTTACATAGTAGGCAATGAAGCTGAAGTCACTGGCACATTAAGTACAACTATCACGTTTTTGCACAAGCTTTCTTTCATTTATAGTATACATAGTTTCATTGTAGTTTGATTATTACCATTTCAGAGCAAGGGTGTTAGACTGATGCTAGGTATCTTGAAGGAGAATCATATTTTAAAATATTTTTTATAACGGATTATTGATTTAAGTGTCTCAGCATGTGTGCAACATACTCTTCAATGTTATAAAAGTAATTTTTACCTGGTTTGTGGATCATAGATTTTTAATACCTAGTAACATGATGCTGGGGCTAAATAAATTCCTTTAACAAGCTCTTCCAAGTTCTGCCTCTTCAAACCAACAAACATCGGTTTGAAACGCACACGTTGTTATGTCATTTTAAAAGGGTTTTAGAATATATCTTTGAGAAAATAACTCTCTTATCTGTCCTCTGAATTTCTCTTGTGTAGAGGCTGATCCAGGAAACGTAACCCTGCATAACAGAATTCTAAGAAATTAAAAAAGCCTCTGTGTAATGTTGTTTGTGTATCAAGTGTCAGCAATATATTTTCCATGACTCGCTTTGCTAAAAAAAAAAAAAAAGATATCTAAAGCTAGGCGGTTGAGATGAATAATGTGATTCAAAGGCATTATCAGACAGGGGGTTTTTTTCAGTGGACTTGATATTACTTTAAAATGTCCAGCTAACTAAACATAGCTGGTGAGGCAGTACAATATGTGAAAGATATGAAAAGGCACACCATAAAAATTAACATATGGAACTTTGATTGAAGATATTCTGTCCCCATATATTTGGGTGCTTAAGTACCCAAGTAACTTTAAACACTGCGCTTTATGATTTTCTCTTGTGCGTGTGCCACTTGTTTGACAAAAGGTCTGAAAGGTTGATTTCCAGAATCTTCTTATTGTTAGTATTAGTATTTTTGCCGTAGCTGTTAGAAACGTCATACAAAGCCTATCTTTATGGCACCGAGTCTTGGAAAAGAGAGGAAAGGTACCACTTTGGTTTGCTAGTAGGCACATTTACCAGAGACTCAAAGTGATAATATTGTTCAGTGCTTAGGCTGAACAACAAAAATTATCAAGCACTTATGACAAAAAAAATTAGTTTTACCAATGAGAACATACTTGATTCAGGTTACCAGTGCGTTAAGAATGATAGAGAAAGAAAATAATCGAATCTTGCATATTAAGTGTGAATTGTTTGACTTTGTGCTTCCTCTCTTGAAAACAGTTCTTTGCTAGTCTACATTCCAGTCCTCCATGAGGAGACTTCCCCTTTTTAAAAGCCTTTTTCTTTTTTCCTTTCTTTTCCTTTCTTTCCATAAGTATCTTAAATGCACAACTGCTAAATATGGCCACATTTGTAGAATGTATTTTACATTTGAGCAGATCCTCTAAGCTGCAGAGAATGGGAGACCGCTTTGCAAAGTCTGTTTCCACTCAAGGATTCCAGCCTCCAGTTTTGCAAAGCCTTCTGGGAATACATTTTCCCGGTCTGCATTCCAGTAGCTTTTTATTTCCTGTAGCTGTGTCAAAAGCAGTAATAGTAAGTCTAAAGAATGGAACAGGTTACTTTATAATATATGTACCATATGGCTTTGCAGCCTTCTTTCTTCATTTGTTTGGAAATGATTGCAGAGGATAATAGTGACTCTGTTCACTAATTGCTGTCCCATGTGCCATACTCATAGATTTGAACTAGGCTGTCAATGAAGATTTCATGTTTTCTTTTCAAATTTTCTCTTAGATCATTATATGATCAGAGGAAGTTAATTGCAATTTTTCAGAAAACTCTGGCTTCAACAGCAATGTCTTGGATCATCATCAACTCTGTACACTATATATGCACTTTGCGTTATTTATTGCTTTATATTCAAGTCTGCATTTCTATGGAAGGAAATGTCAGTTTTTGCACTCACCTATATCTCAGCATCATGTGGAGCTCCAGCATCTCTAAATTGACTGGGACAAGCTGATAATTTACAGAAGCTGCAAATTATCTTAATCAAGACAGAGCTGCAGACCATAGTGGGATAACAGTCTTCATGATATATTTCAAGCCACAATCTTCACAAGCTCAGATTTCATTTATGAAAAAGAACCCCCGTGTTAATCAATGTTGTATTTGCCCAGAACGTTGTTCATCTTTAATTTAAAAGCAAAACAAATAATGTTTTGTTTCCAGGTAACTTATAAATTTTGCTGTAAGCACAATTATAAAATCTTATTGTATGCATTTTTTAAAAAGCATAATTAGAAGACTATAATGTAAATGCTGAATTTATGAGAGGCTCCCTTGAGATTAAAGTACTGCCTGTACTTGAGCTTTATTAATTATTTTATTTATTCATTCTTTTGGTAAAAAAATCTACACAGGGTGTCCTACAGTGTAATAAATAGTTTTAATGCTACATATTGCATAAAAGTTCAGTGTTCTCTCTACATTCAGTGATTTTTATTTCTCGTTCCTTTTTCCTGTAATTGTGTGATGCAAATTACACTGGGGCATTAGTGCTCGCAGAAAGTTGTGTGCATTTCTGAGCTTTTGGCTCTACGCAGCTAATTCCTCCAAGGCACAGCTGGGACTGGGGGAAATCAGGGGGGAAGGAGGGGTTCTTTAGCATTTTTCAAGACCTGAAGGAATGTCCATGCACAACTGTTAAAAACAGCACAAGAAACAAGAGCAGTAACAGAGACAACAGTCAGAAGATTTTTTTTTTTCCCAGTGGAGTGTAAAACTGAACAATGAACTAGGTGAAAGAGAGAGGGTGAAATAAAAGACACCAAACAGCTAAAGGAGTTGTCTGGACTAATCTTGTACTTACTGATATATTTAGTTTACAAGTCATCAGTGCTGAAAGGAGAAATCAGGGATGTTGATGGAGAAGGGCAGAAAGGCCAAAAGAATCCTGGCTAAAGCAGCTTGTCTTTTAACTTCGATGTACATCTTGGATAATATAGCACCAGGATGGACTCCTGAAACAAAACGAAATGGGACATTTATAACATGTCTTTAATTCTGACACTTTTGAAAGAAACTTACAACTACTGAAGCGTAACAACTCTGGAGAAGAACAAGGCTGCCTTGTAGGGCCGGCACACTATTAATCAGCCAGGGTGGGAAACGGTATGCGGTAAGTGGTAGGATGAGGTGAAGTGATTCCTTGGCTGTGCAGACTCTGTGTCAGTGGTCTAACATACAGCCTGGCAGAGGTTTCCTATGTGTAACTGCAAAACGGTAAAGCAAACTTTCCACCTAAGCTCTTCCCAAATCTTCATCATTTAAACCACAGGAGAACCTTCTGATCCCGTCATAGGCCTGCCATGAGGTGGTGAGAGAGTCACAGAGCTGTTGTTTCATCGGAGAGAAGTCAAGGGTGTCTTACACTACAACAGCAGTAATTCTGTTCATGCCTATATTGTTCCTAAAATGTGCCAGGTATAAAACAAACACCCTGAAGCACTCAAATTTGGACGGGCAGCCAAGGCAGAAAAGGAATATGAGGAAAAAAGGCAGCTATTTGATTCTACAGGGAGCTTTTTCACACTATCCAATTACAGTTTGCTGTTTTAACAGTAGTAATTCTGAATGAAGTACTTTAGGAAACTTTTAGATGCTCTCCCTCATAATTTTTTCCCTTTGAGATTCAATTCTCACTTCTCTGGAATTCCGTGTGACTGAAAAAGACTTGAATGAAGACTGAGTAGTACTACGTTTCTCTTTAGTTTCTTCTTGTTCACCACTGTACTTAATTGTCACGCTTTCCATCCTTTCAAGAAGAAGGACAGGTAGGGAGAAAGGAAACACTTGCCTGTTTGTTGGGCAGCTGAAGAGTTGAAGAGGCAACTTACCCAAGGTCTTCTGGTGGCACAAATGAATCAGGTCACCAGATGGGAAGAACAGAAAACAGTAGCCAAAAGACCAAAATAAGGGCCATAGGGAGTAGCTACAGAAGGATAATGTGGGGTTTGCTCTGAGGAAATAGCTACATGATAATAATCTTTTTTACATGACTTGGTTTTCTTTGTGCTCTTTAACAGAGGGGAGTGAGCTATAAAGTATTTTTAATCCATAGCACTCTGAGGCACTGAGTTCCACTGTTTAGTTATGGGTTTTGTGAAGAATTGCTTTTTTATTTGGTCTGATCATATTGCCTTGTTTGATGCTCCTTGTATCTTGTACTAGGAGAGACTGAGAACATAAATTTCTTATTCACCTTCTCCATGTCATTATTCATTTTATGACTTATTTTAATCCTTCTCATTTTCCTCTTTTCAGGGTGTAGTTCTAATTCATTGCCTGTATAGAGACAGTCCTGTATCAGCATCCTTGCTGTCCTATGTCTGTACGTGTTTATTCTGTGATGGGGAACCAGAACTATGCATGTTATTCACGACGTGTGCCTCATGGATTAAACACTGCCATCATAATGCTTCTGTTTCATTCTTGGTTCCTTTCTTAATACCAAAGAATATAATTGTTATTTCTCTATACTACTAAGCACAGAACTGATTATGAAAACAAACACTGTATTTTATGCTATCCCTTCCTGTAATGAGCCATTGCTATAAACCACTGGAATAGGTAACTAGCATATTCCATGTACATTGAGCCTACCGACCAACACATCTCTGCATGGGTTCAGTCATTAATCCATACGATGGCTCTGTAACCTCCATTAGTTCCAGTAATAAGCATGATAGCTAAGTTGAAGTGCCTGCTACTTGATGAAGCCTGTCTCAAGCTGATCCAGGAATTTTGTGTGAATTGGCAGTCCCTAAAGTTGATCTTCTGGATCTGGGTTTACCCTTGAGACATGCTCTTCAGTATCCTCTTCATATGGAGTCCAGAAAGGACATGCTAGAGACCACGTGGTCAGGACTTCTGGCAACGGTTTTGTGAAGTAAGACAAGAGTTAAAAAGCAGGACCACAACTCAATGGTGCCCATTAGCTCTGCAGAAAGCCTATCTGGAGCATGTAGAATTAGAAGCCAAAGTTAAAATGAGGTCTTGGGAGTGGCTGAACAGTCTAATTAGATGAAATCTAGCCTTAACTGAGGAAACACTTCAAACTCCACTTGAATACAGAAACACTTGTTTCTAGATTCTCCTGCTTACTTTATTAAAAGCTTTACTTTATCTCTGCCCTGGAGAGGAATGGAATCCAAAGGCTATGTCTATTTCCTGTACTTTTGCTTCGTCCAGAAGAGGAGTCTTTTTTAGAGGTTATATTCCTTTACAGGCTCTCTTCTTCTTTTTGTTGCTAAAAGAAGAAAGCTGTGTTTGTTCTGAGTCCACCTGACAACTTTTTTTCCTGATTTGTCCAGAGGAAAAAGAGAGAGAAGGAGTTGTCGTTACCAAGACAGGAAAGTTTGAGGAATAAATCCAGCTGTTGGTATAACTTGAGGGCTTAAGTAATACTGGAGCATCACAATACAAAGTAGATGACAGTTTATCCTTCTACAGTTTGACTAAGTGAAATAAAGTCTAGGCTAGGATGGTCATTTCCCGCAAGCCTTCTAAAATCTCTGTTAAGAAGAATAGGAAGGTAACAGCTATTGCTCAGACTCGTCAATATGTAACACTGCTTCTATTTTACAACATTTGCACAAAAAACTAATATTATCCCTTGATACTTGATGTGAGTAAACAGACCCAGTGTCTACCATACTGCCTCAATAAGTATAATACAGTGGCTGTACTAAAACAAGTCCCTTGGCTCAAGGTGGAATCCTTTTTCATTAGTATGTTCAGCCCAACATATTCCTAGCAGGGAAATTGAGGACTCCCTGGGGTAAACTGTAGACAGCATGAAGTTAGTTTATGCCAGCCGTTATTCTCATTGCTTACCCTACCCACTGGAAAAGGCATCTGGGAGCTTAGACTGAAAGGGGAGAAAAGATTTGGGCCAGAATATATATTGCATTACTGAAAGAGTTCAAGCTGATCCAGGGTCCAGCAGCCCTGAACCACTGTTGTCTGTGCTACCACTTAGCTATGCTGAATAAGAGCTTGGCAGAGCTGAGCTTGAAGCCCAGGTTCTGGGCAGTCAGTATAATTGTCTCAATTTAAGAAGTGTTTGCAATAGGGAAGACCAGTGCTCAATAAGGAACTGGTCTGGCAATTACTTAGATATTTGGCATATGGCATTTCTATTTCCAGTTGCCAATGTATGTCTGAAATGTATTTTCTGTGTCATTTTGTGGTAGGAAGGAGAGCATATTCATAGCCCAAGTATCCGTACCTTGTTATACACTCGCATACAAAAGCTCTGACTAAGATTACATGTGTAAATTGGCAGTTTCAATCAGGTCATTTCAGTTGAAGATCCTACGTGCACTTGTGCATAACTGTGCTAGACATCTTTCAGCAGACTGTTTCTTAAGCATCTCTAGTATGAGTCAATTTTGCAGTGTCTGCAGTTGGGTAGATAGCCCAGCAGCATTGGTTTTAAAATATGAATTCAACATGTTATTTGTTATCGCAGACTTTCACGGCTTTTTATTTCCATATATTGCTCTTCCACTTGTCTGCTGATGCCTCTCTCAGCTGTTTTTTTGTGGTTGACAAAGCATTCTGTTCTAATGTACAAGATAAAATGGAGGCGATGTCTGTGGTTTGAAAGGGAGGCTCATTGGAATTTGTGTGGTAGAACACAGTGTTTCTGTTTGCAACAAACGTGCTAAAGAACTTCTATGAAAAAAATGCTTGGATTTAAACTTTTTTTAAAGTTTCTCCAGAAAGACAGAATTAAACTTGGTACATAAAGAGAGAATGAAACTTGGTATGTGTATCTCAGCTTTGACATCATTTGGAGTGGTGAACAGAGAGGTGATTAGCCCAGCATTGGGAAAGACTCCTTCACGGGTGTCAGTGTGAAAGTGCCTCCCGCTACCAGCCCTCCCATCACAGGCAGTGCAGACACATCACGACAGAGAGAAAAGTGGAGATGCCAGGCTGTTTCATAGCTACGATCACTGACAGACTGTCTTCTGGGGACTCTTGCCAGCTGGCAGAGGTTAGGGCAGTCCACAGGTTGCACTAGCATGGTCCAAAACTGAGAAGAACAGAAAAGTAGGGAGCACAGCCAGCTCCCTGATGGTCTCCTCTTTCTGCTTCACTGAAGCGGATAATGTAACACTCGGTGCTTGTGTCAGACGTAGTCTGAAAGGATGGCTCCCGGTGCTGCCGCTGTTTCATTCCTGTCCCTCTCAATAATAACAGATAGAGACCATGATCCCCAAAGGGGCAGAGTGCCATGAAGTGAAGTGCCATGGAGGAGCTGATAAGCCCCATCTAAGTTTTCACATGAAGTTAAGAGTCAGTTATTGGCTTCACGGGAAATAAAGTGCTGTTACTACATCACCACCAGCTAAAGGTAATGTGCTAAAAACCTGTCAGACCCATCGGCCAGACTTCAACTGCCAGAGGTCTTGTTTTATACAGGAGTTTTTAAATGAATTCAAGGGGTTTCTAACTGCTTTTCAAACAAAATTTAATATCTGAATACCAGACAGATAGCATATCATACTTCCTTATGGTTCAGAAGCAAAGGGAGTTCAGCCTAAAATTCATTTGCAGACATCTGTAAAACACATTGCTATGGAATGACAATAGAGGTGATCCATGACTTGAAGTGGGCACTTGTTCTTTATTATGAAATACAGATATAGTGACACAAAACATCGCTTTTCAAGTAAGTGCGCTCAGTGCAGTCTAAAAGGACAACTTGAACTGCATGCCAGACATTGATTTTCTGTTACCAGTGAACATCTGCTTGATATACACAGACATCTTGTGATTAGGCTCTGCTTGGTAGCTAGACCAGCAAATGAAAGGGGTGGAGGGGAGGAGGATGAACAAGCTTTCTTTCTGCAAGCAATAAACAAACCATAAATGTGTTTATTTCCATAAAGAGTGGAAATAAAGATTCAGAGTTCAAAAGGTATTCGCTTTCAGCACATTTCTTCATTGGAGCTGGCTGTTTACTTTTCACTGGCAGTCATCTACAATCAAGTGTATTTTCTGGAGGAAAAAGATTTTCATCTGCTGAATTTAAAGACTTAATGAATAAGGAAACAACATGCATATTAATTTTTTATATGCACAAATGACAAACAAGCTGACTTATTAAACTAATTATCCGAAGCAGTACAGAATAAAAATGTTGTAATCTATTGTTCTTAAGAAATGTTACATCTCACCAGGGTTTTTTAAATCCTCTAATTCCTGTGGGTTGTAATTTCCAGTTTCAGAAATATCTCCGTCAGCTCTGTACGTCATTGCAATAAAATCCAGTTGGGGCCAGATCTTACCATGATCCCAGTTTCTGCTGCTGAGTGACAAGTATCAGTGCTGCTAAACAAACTGGACGCAGTGTCCCTTTTGCAGGTCCAAAACAATGTATTTCGGTAACTATAATAATCAAATGAAGTGTCTACTGTGGTCTGCCAGCTACTTACTTATACATCTTATACTTGCAAAGATATATTAGCTAGCTTATTTTCCCTTTGGGTTTGTTTACTATGCATTTTAGAAAGAGGACAGAAAATCTCCAGTTAAGGCATTGGTTGGAAAATTAGGAAGTGGGGGTTCGGTTCAGACATCTGCTGAAGATTCCTAACCACAGTTTATAGGTACATCACCCTCCTCGGTTAAATAACTGAGAAACTCTTTCGCTAATCTCATTTCTGCCACTTGAAAGGATGTTACATTCTGTAAAGCCACAAGGGAGTCTTCCATTTTTCTAGTCTGTCTTGCCACACAAAAAGGCCAAAGGAGCTCCCCGAATTAATTCCTGTAAGAAAAACTTTTTATTTTAAAAAATTCTATAAGCACCTACATGAAGAACAAGTAGGAAAGAAGTAGGGAAGATCATTCTGTGCTAGTGACTGGCCTTTTAATTATTCTCAATATTTGCTGTCTCTCTAGTCTCAATGTGAAAGTTTACTGTATGGCTGGAACAATCCGAAAGAGATTGAATATATATTTATTTCGTTGCTGAATAATGCCATCTAAATGAATCCTTATGGTGGAAATATGATATTTCTCCAAGTTCTTATGATTTGAATGCTTTTCCCCAATATCTAACCGAAATCTTCCTTTCTACACATTGAAACCCATTAGTCGTTATCTATCTTTTTGTCCATTTCTGGTAACAGTGTTTAACACAACATCAGGAACTGATACCTTAGCAGATAGCATTACCTGATTTAGGAAGAACCTATTGCCTTCCTAAGTAGGTAAATTCTATTGAATATTTTTGCATTTCTGGTAAATAGACATGCCTCTTTCAGAAGAGATATTAAATATTAAAGATCCAGCCTAGGAATATAGATTCTTGTCATTTCAGTGTCATCTCCTGCACAATGTCTGCTAAAAACCACCATTCCACTCCTCGTTAATAGCTTCTTCTAGGTTACTTTATATCACAGCAATGATAGATTTTGTGCTTATAGAAATCAAGGAAATTTTGTTCTACCCAATCAGCAATAAAATGACGTATAAACTATACATCACTGTATATCAATTCCTTGACTGTTTCCACAAGGCTAGGAATGAACAGGACAGGATTTTTTCTCCCTCTAGGCAATCTCAAGGAGATAGTGAGTCTCAAAGGACATTCATTGTCTCATAAAAAATACAGCAGGTACCTTTGCCATACTTAGCCTTTCTAGTATCTACTTACGGAATATCTTTGTATTATTCTACAAATGAATGCTTGGAACATAAAATAGAATGAAACATGCCAGAACCTTATACATGGTGTCCCGAAAATAAAGTTTTAACAACTTGTTAGAGCATACCGCCATGCATTTTAAAAAGTCTTAGATTTACTGTTAAACATGCATCAACCTACGTAGCAGTAGTCTAAAAAGAACCCATAAGAACAGTCATGTGTTTTAAATATATTGTTAATATTCGATGAAATTGCAAACCAACCAGTGAGCATATATGATAATTATACCCAGGTATTTAGTCTTGAATTTTTCAAACTTTTGGCTTTAGCCATCTCTGCACTTTTTCATGGAACATGAAAAAAAAATTATGCACATTCAGGCAAACAAAGATTGCTCTGAAAATGATTTCTAAAACATTTCATACTTAGCAAAACATCACTGATAGAAACTTACATAGCATTTCTTTCTGTTTTTAAAGGCCTAATCCAAAATCTATTTAAAGTTGATGAGAACGTTTTAATTGAATTCCACAGGCTCAGAACTGTGTTGTAGGTGCAAAAGAATTGCTTCCAACTGGAAAGAGAAATATTAAATACGCATATATATTAACTTATGTGTAGAAAGATATATCAAGATTTTTTCGAAGAAACTCAGATTCTTTTAAATAGACTATTTCATAGTAGCATTCTAACCAATTTCTCCTCACTAATTTCTAAATATTTGGGTCATGAAACAGTATTTTTTCCTCAGAAGAGCAGAATATAATATAATGGATACAATAGATATATTACTATTGTTAGGTGTCAGAACATCTAAATTCTCTGAAATTGGATTCACTGTCTGTTATGTTTGCTTGTAAGGAATACATTCAGCACAATCAATATAAATTAATTTTTTTTAATTTACAGATGTTGTCCCTGAGAACTTCCTGTCACTACTGCAGTAGTAATTGAATATGGACTATGAGTATGAATATGTGAGTCTGTATCCTTATGAAGATATTCATACTGCCTGTTAGATATCTATTCGGTTATTGTGAATACCCTTTTGATGAGTCTCTTGCCTTCCATTGACATAGGAAGTCTAATATAACCCTAAACTTGATAGCTGTGTGCCATGTGTTTCATTCATGCCTTGTAGGGGGGAAAAAAAAAACCCAAAACAAAACACAAACATTTAGAAAAACATCCAGTAATTAAGAGTCATAGGAGTTACAGCAAGACATATCTGGACAAGGCACCTCCATGAAAAAGGCACCTACATGAAATAATTATCTCTCCCTTTGTGAGAAATATTGGAAGTGAGGGGCCATAGTCCTTTTTGTATTTTTTCCTTGATGAATATTTCCAATACCTGGATAAGCATAAATGTAAATTAACTTTCTATTATCTCCTCGCTTCTTATTCCACCCTCCATCTGCACTGTTCTATTCGTTGTAAGGTTAGAGCCTAGCTTCAATGCATGAGAGATCTCAGAGGTTAACTTCTGCTCCTTCTCCAGGCTCCCATTCATCCTTGCCAGTTTAAAGCTCCTCGTATTAATGTATCCTGAACATCGTTCGCGTTCAAAACATTTGTTAAAATACTACTAGGCAACACAGTTTCCTTCTAACAATGTGGGATAAACAGATATTCTCTATGAAAGAATCACTCATATAAAATAAAGAATACATAGATTTTATGCATTATATTATATCTTATATAGAATAAAGAAGCAAACAAAAAACCAAACCCACAGCAGTGAACTGAGGGGAAAAAAAAAGATTCATTCTGAACTGGAAAGTGGGTTTACTAGTTCCTGAATTCAGACTAACTTCAATTCAACTTTTTACTAAACAATAAATCAGAGAGTCTTTAAGGGCTAAGCAAATCCAGGAGTTGCTTTTTTCAAGTCCCATTTTTTTAAAAGAGTACTGCACTTTCTGTTTTCTTAATGCAAACCAATAGGCTGTAGTAAAAGCCTTTGTGAATAGCTATAATAGAAGCTTTTCTCACAGAACAGAAAAAAAAAAAATATGGAAATGTTGATTCTGGCAACTGAGAATATGCATTTAATCTGTGATGTTTCAGGCAGTCATCTTTTCTGGTTCAAAAGTATGTTTGTTGCCCAGTCAGAGACTGTGCGGCGTTCTCTGGGGTCCTTCATGTTTGGAGGCCTTTATCATGAAGACTGTTTTATATTTCTTCTCTTTCTAACAAATATTTGTTTTATTATAAAACAATAAAACAATGTATGTTAGAAAGGGCACCAAAACTTTATGTTATTGTTCCATGATTGAACAACTCTCAGTCCCACGGACCTTGTCGAAACTTAAGATCTTAAATGTAAACGAATAGGGACAGTAACATCTCCGAGACAACAGGCATTATGAGAAAAAGAAAATACTTTGCTGGAATCATCTCTGAGCCATAATATCTACTATAGTTTTGCAGGAGTACTAAAAAGGCCATGCATCCTTAGATACATGAATTTGGGGTGAGAAAGTCAGAAAAATGAGTAATGTGAAGCAAAGGAAGATGCTAATAGGGACAGGTCAAACGTGAGGATAAATTCTGAGTACCAAGTTTCTTTTACAAACATCTTCTGACTGACTCTGAAAGCTGCTGCAACAGAAGGCAGCTACCTGGGTGTTTTTTGAGGTGATCACTTTATGGATGGGGAGAGGAAATTCCACTTCAAGACTCTGGCTGTCTCAGGAATTCATCTGAGTAACTATGGGATTTGCTCGGACTTAAGCACAGTAAATGATAAATTGTAACCTAATAGAAATACAAGTGTCATACAAGCTTATTATGCAAACAACATTTAATGTGAAGCTAATGTCAAGCTAATGGTCATTGACTGTAAAGTATCTAGAACTGGAAACGGGACAGTGCCAAAGTACCATATTATAAGGCTGACCTCTGAATTTAGCAGCGCAAAGATGTACCTGGTCCTGTTGACCTATTTGTACAACTTGTATTACATCCAGCTTTTGCATGACACTGTAGAACATAAACATGATGACCCACAAACTGACAAAGTTAACTAGCACCAAATTTTAGACTAATTCAGGAAAAGTAACTGTCTGTGATGGATTAGATTCACAAACTGCGCATCTGAACATCATAGTGTTTCATGACCTAGAAGTAGTTCGGATACCACAAAATTACGGGGAATCCCTGTTTATCTGTAAAGGGCGTTGGTCATCGGTATGAATATTCGGATTATGAATACTTGGAGTGATATGTGGTTTTATCCTGGTTTTAATTTAAATTAGATCCCATTTATAACAAAGATTTACTTCACTGTGTCCAGAAAACTCTCTGTTCTTAACGGTGAAAATTATTGAGTGCTACTATACACCACTACACCATTCTTCAAGCTGGGCTGAAATCAATAGACAAACGTCCTATTGGAAAGCAACAGGTGGTAGCATTTGTAAATGCCAATGTGTATTCTGTGTTGAAGTGTGTTATTCCTGCCTTACACACTGAAATAAGGACTCATGTAGCCTATATAGATTTTGCAGTACATGTGCTGACTCTCAAAGTGCCGACAAGTTAGGAAATGTATCCTGTGCCATTCTTAGAAGGTTAGAGTATACTCTGCATTTCTAGATACTAAACTGCTAAGCAAATATCAAGAGAGAAAGTATTATCTAATTTCAGCAACAAGGGAAGCAGAGGAAAGATGTTGTGTGCAGGCTTGAGCAACCAAAAAACAGCAGGACTGAGACTGAACTTTAATAAACTTGTATGAAATATTGATATAAGAAAATGTCATCATCTCTGTCTCACTGAATTCACAGAGTATTCAACAACTTGAGGGGAGGTAGACAAAAGGAATCAGAATTTGTGGCTTGTACTGCCTGTAGCCAAGTTGTTCAGTGGACTGTGAGTACTACCGTTGGTGGGGGCTGAGACTGATTCTCTGCAGTCAGAGGGAAGGACCTTCTGCTATTGGTAATAGTTTTTGCACTCTTAGTGCCAACTGGAAGAAATAGATGTGGCAGTAGCTAATGGTAGGTATATTGCTCTCTACTAGGGCACAGGCAAAAGCCTGTTACACATTTTCATCCAAATGTGAAGGCTTTCACCCTGGCTGAACGTTGATGATAGTGATGCTGGTTTTGCACTTGAACTAGGAACTAGTTCCCTATAAAGACAGGCAACAAATAGGAAATAGTGACTACGTGGCAAGAGGGCCATGCGACTTCTCTACAAAAAGAGGGTCCTCTGTTTCTTTGAACCAGTGTTCAAATACGCATTCACCTTTTTGATGCTATTCAGTCACACAAAATGTATGTGTAGCCTTCTTCGGCTTCTCAGATTTACTTTGCAGTTTTACAGGTTGTTTCCTCACAGTGATACTAGCCTGTAGAAAACATTTTGGACAAGACAGGTCATGAGAACTACAATTAAAATTACCCAGTGTTTTCCATTATAATTCCCTGTTACCAGTACAGATTTTAGCTTTATTATATTTCTGTGGATTGTATGGAGATTATTTGTGCTGAGTATCAACAAAACTAAAAGTTTTAACAGTCTCTCGGAACGATGTTAGATATAAGTGATGCTATTGGTGATAAAAGTTTATCCCTTTCATTGGTTCAGTTTCTTCTTCAGAATCTTTTGGATACATCAAGGTAAGAAGAATTGTATAAAAGTGCAATAGGTGCTTATACATTAATCCACTGGCAGGAACTGTGAGGTGCCTCATGGAAAAAATGTACTCCACAACTGTGGAAACTAAAGCTTCTTTTTTTTGCTGATGGCAGCAAAACTGAATCAACTAATTGACTCCGTCTATATTTTTACAGTTGGCTTCTAACATATTCTGAAGTTGGTTTTTACACTGCCTTTTTGAATTTCTGTTTCTGCTTCAAGAATGCACTGCCTTTGAAAATGGTCTGATCACCGTCGTGCTACAAGTAATAATCAATTTACGGTAGGATAGAAACACAAACAGAGTCTAAATATACTCTGCAGAAATACGGGAGTTCTTTAACTGGACAGTTTCTCTGCCTGGAACTGAGAAATAACACACAGAAAAGAAACTGCAAACAGATGGTATCTGGCAAGCCTTTAAATATAAAGATGAAGTAAACACAAATTACTCATGTGTAAAACCAGTGTGAAACTGGGAGATTTGACATTTACAGAGTACTATCTTTGAAATCAGGGTGGGTTTTTTAATTCTTTCATTTTAAATATTTTTGGTTCAAAACAACGGAAAACAAATTTAATGGCATGCCAGATTTTTATTTTTTTCAGAGCATTAAAATGACTCCTCAGAGATTCCAGGAAATTATTTATTCACAATAAATTAGAGCCGCTGACACTGCCAGCCAGACTGTCTGCAGCAAAACTTACAAATGTTTTATTGTCTAGCATCATTGAAGTCTGCCAATAAAATTGGGCTTCATTCTACAGTCAGTGAAATATTGTCCCTCTCTATAGGGCTGTTTATTTAGTATCCACTCATGTCGTGTGTGTGTTTATGCATGTGTGTGCATGTGCACTGACAAATGTGTGTTATCTTATAAAGAGGAAAATCAAAACAGACATAGCTGAAGACAGAGTACAAGGACCTTATATTAACCTATTTTCATTCTCAATCTTGTTCAGAGACCCAGTAATATATATTCTCTTCCAGCATTTATGGTTTACAAACATATATAGCCTTTAAAAAGGTATAGTGGGCTAGTAAGCGGTACAGATGAACTATTGCCGAAGCCTTTTAGTGTCGCTGTATTTTTACCTCTGCATTCAAATCATGAAAATTTTATTTAGAAAAATAATTTGGAGAGTTTACAGATGAACAATGGTTGACACCCACAGTATGCACCCACATACTCTTTGGACAGAAGGTTAGGCCTCATCTATATGGTGTTTGTTTTAATATTTGTCTGGAAATATTACAAATTGAGAGAAAGAGGTTTGCTCAGTCTTTAAAATCAAAAAGATTGACAAGGCATGGAAGTTATAGTAGAAGTAACTTAACAAGCATGCAGATCACGGTTTATGCGATGTGCCTGTCTTTCAGCTAGGAAGCAAACTGAAAACAACTCGTCAGACATTAGAGATTTTTAACAGCTATTGAGGCTTCTTCAAAAATGCCCCTTGACATGAACTGGAATCTTTCGACTGGCCACATCAAAGTAAGCTTTGGATCAGGCATCCATACCCTTCCCACCATGGGTCCATTCAGGCCCAGAGCACAGAGGGAAAAGGTCCATGCAGTGTCCTCTACTATACAAGTACTTCGATTAATTGCTTTCCTCTTAGGCATTCCTTTTTACCACAATATTCTCTGAACTCTTGGTAGCTTTTTCTCTTGAAAGTTTAGTTAAAGAAGCGTACCAATTTTGCTTTTTAATCCTAACAGTAAAAACAGGTGAATCTACAAGGCTGAGTTACAGATTTGCCACCTCTGTTAGTGAAGTTGCATTTCTGTCTCCCCACTTTGTGCGGAGACAAGTAGATCATCAGCAATGCATTCACGGCACTGTGAGAATAAAAGTAAGGCTTTTGCTCAATTAAGCCATTTATTACACTGCATAGTGAAATCTGTGGTTTCTTTAATTTGGGCCTATGACTTTCATAAACTGAATTAAGTGGAGGAGGGGACGAAGGTGGAAGTGAGCCTATGGCATTTTAAAATGTATTTTAAGGGAGTGTTCTGATCCCGCCCCTGTCAATCAACACTTGTGTCTCCCACGTACCAGAACTCTGTATAGCTTTGCTGCAGTGTTATCACAGAATCCTCTAAAAGCCCAGCTGTGAACTTGATTGAGAAAAAGGAATCTGAATTCTTCAACTCGGGCTGCCCACAGAGTGCTCCCTGAAGGGAATTCCATAATGAACGGGATACATCTTAAAGTAATACTTTGCAGGGCATGTGCTCTATTTTCCCCTACAAGTTTGGAGAAGAGTGAATCTAGAGAAGCCTATTTCATTTCCCATTTCAGTGGGCCTTTGAGAAAGGGTCCTGAAGGGGCTTTGCAAGACCCAGGTAGGCTGGGGGAATCATGCTACAATTCTGGAAAAGTAGGTTTTAGCTTCCCCCGCTGGGATGGGAGGCTGCTATACACCTGTGAACAAGAGGAGAGAGAGGGAATGAATAACAGGCTACCCAAATTCCTGTAGTCCTCACTCAGTTAAAACCTATTGCCTGGCATTTGTTGCTTAATTTCATACTTCAAAGGATTTGAGCCACCAATCCCACTTGTTTCAGAGGTCAAACAGACTTCCAGTTGCTTCCCTTTGCCCAGTCTTTTTTTTTTAGTTTTTTTAAGTTGGACATTACTGCCTTTGTGAATTTTCAAAGTGAATGAGATCAAAGCTTTTAGGCATATGTTCTTCTGCAGTTTTCAACGGCTCTTAAAGGTGATGCCAAAACATGATCTGAAAAGTCCCATTACTTTAAGATTAAAATACCATGTTTTCTGAGGTACAAAAGTGAGATGCATGCTTAAAATACCTCTTACAGAGAATAACATAGGATAGTTAAAAGAATAACACAGGAAAATTACAATAAAGGGGCATTACTCCTGTTTCCAGTTCAGTTCCAGACTAGCTGTTCAGTTCCAATTTTACTGACGGCATGTTTTCAATAGAGTATTTACAGTTTTTTACCAGTGACAGTGGACATAAATGTGATCAGAAGGTTAGAATGATGACGTGTTTTCTTTCAAATGTGTTACATTGAAGCCTCTCTATTTCCTTTTTGTTAAAAGGTATGCATTACTTCAGTTTTTACTGGCTGTGCACTAGGATATCCAGTTCTTTGCCACTCTCATAGTTGGTATTATCCAGTAGTGCAGGTAAGCCATCCTGTATGGACTTCTGACCTTGACTTGCCTCAAAAGAAGGGCCCCAGTGACCAAATTTTGGATTAGGATCTTTCTAAAAACTTGCCTCGTACATACATCGTTGGAAACCAGTTACCATACTTCATTAATACAGATGATGCATATTGAGAGACAATGTAATCAAAAAGGACTGATGTGAGTCAGAAGAAACTCCAAGCCTTATTTTGCGTTCCTGATCTGTAGAATGTCAGAAGATATATTCCAGAGTCGCACTACATGTCTGCGCCTCAACACAATGTTTCCTTTAAAAGGTGTCGTTCATGACTAGATAATTACAGCAAGCTTCCAATACAGCATTAACATAATAATAACTAGTCAAGAGCAGTGTTAATTGTTCATTCATAGCTGATGTCCTAAATTTCACATCCTGTGTCATATAAAACATAGCTGAAATGCCATGACAAGAATGATAATTATAGAAAACTCAGGGAACAAATATACTGCAGAGAAAAATCCTTATTTGAACATTCTGATTACATTTTGCTTCATTTTCAGAAGATCAACACAATTGCCACCCCATTATCTTACTAAAGCATCATAAAACCTTATTGCAGTACAGAGTTATTATTTAACCAGAAATTTAAATGATAACATTGGATAAAAACTTTGTCTTGTGAATATTTGTCGCTCCTATTAAATGAGTCTTCACACTCTAAAATTATTAATCTGGGATGCTACCTGGACTCCATTTAACCCACATCACAAATATATTTAAAGAAACAGATTATAAACTCCACAACATATGACTTGCACAATGACTTTGCACGAACTTGAATCAGGTATAACTCTGATAATTTCAGTGGAATTACTTCTGTTTTACAAAGCATAAATGAAGGAGATGCCTTCTATAGCGATTAATATATGTTTGCATGCTTCTTAATTCTTTACTGTTCACCCTTCAAAGACTTTAGCTTTAATAAAGCATTACTTGTTTGATTTCAACAAACAAAATTGATGTTAGGATCATATTTGACTATTAGTATTGTCCTGGTTTCAGCTGGGATAGAGTTAATTTCCTTCCTAGTAGCTGGTGTAGTGCTGTGTTTTGGGTTTAGCATGAGAATAATGTTGATAACACACAGATGTTTCAGTTGTTGCTGAGCAGTGCTTACACTAGTCAAGGACTTTTCAGCTCCCCGTGCTCTGGCAGGTGCACAAGAAGCGGGGAGGGGGCACAGCCGGGACAGCTGACCCCAACCGGCCAAAGCGCTATTCCATACCGTATGGGGTCATGCTCAGTATATAAACTGGGGAGAGTTGGTTGGGGGGCAGCAATCGCTGCTTGGGGACTGGCTGGGCGTCGGTTGGCGCGTGGTGAGCAATTGCATCGTGCATCACTTGCTTTGTATAATATTATGATTATTATTATTATTATCATCATTTTACTTTATTTCAATTATTAAACTGTTCTTATCTCAACCTGTGAGTTTTCTTACTTTTACTCTTCCGATTCTCTCCCCCACACCACCGGGGAGGAGTGAGTGAGCAGCTGTGTGGGGCTTAGTTGCCGGCTGGGGTTAAACCACAACAAGTATGATGGAAATTACAGATCTCTATAATTCAGTGTTGCACTGCTCATAATGTGAGATCCCATTAATACTGTACAATAATGTACCTTTGTCATTCTTTGAAAAATGTACTACTTGTTCTATGAAGCTAGCAAGAAATGTAGCTTTTGATTGTTGTTTGTTAAGCCTTTACCAGTATATTCCTACTGAAAACATTACTGATGGTATAATGAGAATTCTAAATTGTTATTTTCTTGGACAGGAATGCAACTTTCCTTGTAGTTTCATTATAATTAAATTTTATACTAGCTATTTTGAAAAGAGAGAGGCTCCAATACTTAACTAATTATGAGGCAGTTTCTGCTGTTGACAAAGAATGAAGTTCAGTCAAAATGTCCTTGGGCTTTTCTAATAAAGTGAGACTGTTTTACATCTTAAATTGATTCAGAGATTGTTTATGTATTTCATTCCTGCAGAGGGATAAGAGGATCTTAGTCTGATGTTGTTTGCTTGGAACTGATGAAGATTGCTCTGTGGATCAGCTGCATCCTGCTAGTTCTTTCTAGGCCTATTGTCTGGGCAGGGTGTAATTGCAGTGTACATCCTCTAACAGATTTCCTTGGGTTACCAACAGCTCAGAATTAACGAATGCTTTTTTTCCCCTTCTTTTCTTTCCCTTTCTTTTTGTTTTCTGAGGGGGTTGTTTTTGCAAGGCTTCGTATCTAACACAGACCTATGAGATAGGAATCCACTTGTTAGGTACTGGTGCAAATCTGAATGGGAATTGGTCAACAAAGCAAAAATACTCACTCCTGATGAAACGCTGTCATTAAAAGCAAACCTGTATGTGCTAGATAACAACTACCCTGGTTCTATGCTGAGGGTGTGACAGGAAGGGCCTAGTTTAGGAGTTTAGGAGTCATGATGGTGTTAGTTGATGGTTGGACTTGATGATCTTAGAGGTCTTTTCCAACCTTAATGGTTCTATGATTCTATGATTACCTTTCCCTTCTTCTCCTTTCCATGCTAGTTAGCACTTCACTTGACTCTTTTAGCACTCACTCAAGCCACCATACATTTTCTTACCTCTCCCACCCACTACCATGTGGGGTTACAATCATAGAATCTGGTGAGGAGGGTACTAATATTACTTGCCCCCAAAATATTTTCTGATCCAGAGCAATTATTATTGCCAATAACTCTGAAAGAAAACCTCCAATCCTGTGTTTTCTTCTACAGATCATCTAGAACCCAGTTTTGTAACAGCTGAAGATATCTGGCAAATTTGCTAAATGTTTATAGGACCATAATTACTGTGCTCCCTGCCCTATCATCAGCACTGATTTCTTGCATGGCTTCAAATGAGGAAAGGAAGGAAAGAATGGGGAGAAGAAAAATAAGGGAAAAATAGAAAAGTATTCTAAGCTTTAAAGCATCTCAGTAGGAAGAGAGCAGGTCCCCTGAGCAGAACCCTTCTCTGTTCACTTACGGCCAACACGTTATGCCAGCCCCAACAAACCCACATGTGAGTTGAACAACGGCCTTTGGTTGATATAATCTTAGACTAGACACTTCTGCAGGACAGTGTTATTAACATTTTTAATGTTGTTCACATTAAGCCTAGCTTTGCCTACATACACATGCAGGCAGACACTATCCAATGATCCGAAGAGCTTTTAGAGTAACACATTAAATAATAGACAAAGAGAAAGGGAGAGGGATAATTAAAGTGCAGCGTACTGATGGAATATATAGTGCTATGTTTGAAAAATGCCTATGTGTGTTTAAGCTCTAAAACACGATTGGAGAAATCTAATGGCAACTAGATCCAATGGGAGTTTTACCACTGACATTAAGCCTCATGGAAGGATAGAAAGTAATATACAGTAAAAAGGATGCCAGTTTGCACATGCAGGGTGTAGCTTTTTCATCATTAGTATGGTGGTTAGCACTGTAGGAGGTACCATTACATACTGGGAGCTTTTATAACTTTCAAAATTCTTTCTCTGTCTCTGTTGTATGAATGGCCCTATTTAGTCCTCCGAGAGTTGGGGAGAGCTGGGGCGGGAAGTGGGGAAGAGAGGGCACATTTCAGGTCTGAGCAGCAAACACTCAGCCCTGGCGTTTTGAGGTTCTGTGTGGGTCAGGTTTCATGCGGCTATTTTGGTACTCTTCACAGGTAATGGGTACTACAAATTTAGCCCATCTCCAGTGGTTGGCACTCAAAAGTGAGAATAGCTGCTTCTGGGTAGCCCAGTAAAGGAAAATATCCAAAGTATCTGCTAACAGACAGGCATTGTGTGTCTCACCAAGAACACTAATTCACAGTACATTCTGCCAAAGTTAGTACTGATATCATCGATGATACCTGTCTTACTCTTCCTAGTTGTAATTCCTACAAAACCCTGAACATAGCCTTTTCAGTGTTTAAAACTATTTTTCCTTCTTTTAAGGAAAAAAAAACCCCACTCTTTTCCATTACCTTAAAGGAAGGAAAAGGAAACCTGCTGGCAGTAAGCTGCTTTCTAAAATCCTGAGGGTTTCATTCTCTAATTGATGAGCCTTACAGAAACACACAGCATTAAAGCAAGATATACAATCAATTCCATGCTTCTGAGGTAGTGAGAACTTGTGAAAACAATAAAAATGGAGAGATAAAAAGGTTCCTTTAAGCAAAGCTCAGCATAATCTTTTTGGTTAGTCTTGCCTGTAAGAAGGAGCCATTTAGATTGTAGCTGCTAATCAGGAAGATATATCATGGGATTTTTTTAAGCATCCTATGTTCTTTATTTTCCCTGAAAAGAGTAGACTACAGTGAACCTTCTATTTCTGTTTCATCAGTTTCTGGACCTACATTTGTTCTAATAAGAAGTATAATGCTGCCAACTCAAACAGCAGTGTGGTGAAACAGAGTTCCAGTAAGCGAGCAAAACCCAACTTCCACACGTACAAAGGAACTGAATGGGACTAATGATACCCCAGATAGCGAGGTTCTCCATCTTCTGCTTTCTTAGGAGTCACAAGCCATCAACAGTTCAAACTCAGTACTAGACGGGAGACTTGCAGAAAAACTGAAAGGGAACTCCAAGGTGTGACAATGATGGAAAGATCTTGAGGATTTCTTGTAGTAAAGCAAGACCAAGGCTGCTAAAAGAGCTATTCAGGTCATTCTAAGGCCCTTTGTGTTATCCAATGTTTTAGTTATTAAATTCAACTCTATAACAAAAAGAAAAAAATTAGTATTCTAACCCCATTCTTTGCCTCAAATACCTCTGCAAGTGCTTCCAGCCTTTTCAGTCAGACTTGCCCCAAGGAGAGCTGACCACCAACTAGTCCTTCCCCGTGCCAATAAGCCCTGTTTCTCTGCCAGTATGGGTGGAGCACCCGTGGAAAACAATCTTCTCCCTGCAGGAGACTGTACCAGTCTTTGTGAGGGTGGCATGACTGACCCACTTTCTTTGGAAAGCACCTCAGCACAAGTCCTGTGAACACATTCCAGAGCTCCCTTGTCCCCTGTTCACCCAAGAAGCAATTCCTTGGCAGCTTCCACTGCTGCTTCACCCTGCCCATGCTGACTGTCTCTCTCAGGGCCTCCTTCTGAGTGTGCTGTTGCTAAGCCTAATGATGTGGAGGCAGCTGTCAATAATGGGGAAAGAAACCCGGGGTGTGATTGTCAGCTTTTTGGTGTCCAAGAAATTAGGCAGGAAGCTAGATATATTTTTCCAGTAATGGCAAAGTATGCTGGGAAGAGCTCAAGGAATACAAGACCAAATATAATAATAGTCCAGGTATTCAGCAACGGTAAGGTAAGCACCACTGATCGTGTTGCTGGTATCCTCACAACAGCAAAACTAACTGCTAAGAATTTGCAGCGTAGGCCTAGCAATATTCTAGCCTGTACTAGCAGGCCTGAGGGAGGGCACTAAGCCCATCCCACGTTTACTGAAAAGTATATTCTTTACATAGCAATGACCACCCGTGAACATCTCTGCCCCAGTGATTTTGCCTAAAAGAATCAAAAAACACCATATGCCTGTATGCTGTGAGAGAAGAGGAAATGAAGGATGGAAAGAGGAAAGAGGAAGCTGTAGAAGTTTTGCTTCCCTTCAGAAATTCTTCTCAGTGGTTACAGTCCACTTTGGCTTGAGCATCTCAGTGAAATGGCTATAAATAGTTACGCTGTAAAACCAAGGTGGACTTAAAATGGAAAAATATCCTCCACATGTTAAGTACAAAACTGCTCATAATTCCTACAGATTACACAAGGTAATGGCTTCTCTTCTTAGTGACATGAACCGACTCAAATTTTCTCTGTAACTATTCCCTGATCTGCTTACCTATGAACTTGAGTTTTTCCCGAGGAGAAAAAGGAATTATTCTGTTAATGACATGGACTGGAAAAATGAAGAGGTAGACCTTCATTTTGTTGAAGAGCAAAATTTGGACTCAAGATGGAACTGCAGGTTGGCCATAGTGTTAAAATGGCTTTTAGTTAAGCTACTTGGTTTTCACTTTTCTTTACACTTGAGCAAATGGGTTTCTTCATTGGTTCTCACAAAAAACTTTAAACAAGAATCTGTTCCCTGGCAGTAAGTTAGATTTTTTTTCTGGGAGAAAAGCAATGAAACACTAGTCTTCATTATGGTACAAAGACAGAAAGTGAAGGAAACACTGAAGCAAGTTTCCCCTTGTAATACTAGGAAATAGCTGTCTCAAAATAAACATTGAATAAAACCAAGGAACCTTTCTCCTGCCTGGATGAGTTAGGTCAGAGGCATGTATGAAATATTGGTCTCTTTCTTACCAGTCAGTCATTATTTAGCTTGTCTCAAGCACGTATATTGCCCCCTTGCAGGTACTTTCGCTTATCAAATGACCTGGTTAATTCACCCAGGTTTGCTCTCAGAAAGTAGTTCAAATTTGAACTCTTTAATGAGTTTCAGTATTCAAGTAACCTTCAAGTTCTCCCAAAAAAGATCAATAAGCATGATATTCCCTAACACATGCTGTAGGCAGAGAGTACGTAAGTTCTCTGAATTTTAGAGGCAAAATACTTCTCAATATAACAATTACTAAATGAAAGTGAGTTGGGGGTTTTTTTGTTGTTTGGTTTTAGGTTTTTTTTTTTTTAAACTATGGGAAGAAACTAGTCTCCTATAACATGGATTGGTGACACATTCCCGCTTAAGAACTGATGATTCTGAATATTTACCTCCTATCTTCCTGCGGCCAGCAGGTCAAGGGAGGTGATTCTGCCCCTCTGCTCTGCTCTGGTGAGGACCCCCCCTGCACTACTGCATCCAGCTCTGGGGTCCTCAGCACAGGAAAGACATGGAACTGTTGGAGCGGGTCCAGAGGAGGCCACAGAAATGATCAGAGGGATGGAGCACCTCTCCAGGTGTTGGAGGTTGTTCAGCCTGGAGAAGAGAAGGCTCCAGGGACACCTTATTCCAACCATTCAATACTTAAAGGGGGCTTATAAGAAAGATGGGGACAGACTTTTTAGCAGGGCCTGTTGTGATAGGACAAGGGGTAATGGTTTTAAACTAAAAGAGGGTAGATTTAGACTAGACATAAGAAAGAAATTTTTTACAATGAGGGTGGTGAAACATTGGAACGGGTTGCCCAGAGAGGTGGTAGATGCCCCATCCCTGGAAACATTAAAGGTCAGGTTAGACGGGGATCTGAGCAACCTGCTCTAGTTGAACTAAATGACCTTTAAAGGTCCCTTCCAACCCAAACTATTCTATGATTCTATGATCCCTCAAATCATCTGGGAGGCTTCTGTCGTTCTGCCGTTCTCTTCACAGAGCTGAGAGCCCTTGTGTCCCTTCAGAACATCGTATTTGGGTGTTTGCAGTAAGGGGGATCTGCAAGTCCGATCTTTTTACGCTCTGAGTGCATTGTGTTACCAATGCACAGGTAGCACTCGTAGCATCCCATTCCTAAGTTTTCTGAATGTTTTCTGATGAATTTGATAATGTTGTTATGACCAAACAACTGGAATTACTGTGATATGCTTGTCTTTCTGAAAGAAGGCCACTAAAGAACATTTCAAAAGCCTGAATTCATGTCTTACTTGTAAGTGTTCTCCACACACAATACTATATCCCAGCAATGGCTTCCTTTAATTTGTGCTTTCTCAAAGTAAAGTTCTGGCTAAAGGAAGCACAAAAGCCGCTGTTCCAAAGCATGTGATACAACAGAGACCTGTCTCCTGAGCTCTGCGGGCTGCGTAGCCCATGCTTGAAAAAATTTGAGAAAGAAGTTGTAGCATGAGGTAAAAGACAAACTGATTTATGCTTCACAGGGGTCTCCTGAGCTGTGTGTCTAGGTAGCCTTTTTCTGTCACTAACCAGTTTTGCCAGTGCTTCCATGATAGACTCTGTCTTCACTTTTTAAAATGCTAACAGGCTCCTTGTGGATGGGATCAAATGACTGCCCTGTTCCCTTCACCTGTGAAATTTCTGAGATGACTTGAAAAGGGCCATTGTTTCCCAGGAATGCCAGGCCTAGTCCAGGAAAGAAAGTCTTCATTTCAGCAGGAATTTGGAGTCTGCTTGAGAAGGCCTTGCAGTTAGTAGGTGAAAGCTATGGCACATTCATTAAACATCTGAACATTTATAGTGACTGGGCCTCACCCTTTCTGGGTTCTTTTGCTTACCCCTGCCGACTGGGTGGGAAGGAGAAGGAAGGCTTCACCACTAAAACCATTGGGTCTGAACTATGAATAGCCCTCCACACACAGGTTTCTCTGTTCTTGGCTCTATCCTAAGCATTTACAGCACTTGTGTGCTTTCATGTGAATAAGCCTGTATGTTTAATGAGCATTTTGAACAACATTTCTAATAGAATATACTTGTACTTGAATACAAGGAAAAGATACAGTGAATGCATTCAAGTTCAGACAGATGATGCCTGCTTCAGCAAATTAGAAGTCACTTCTAGGGTGAAAACTGGGAATAGAAGCTGTCAGAGTACTCTGGTACTTTTAAAACCATTTCAAACACAAGCACATAGGCAAACCACTTTTACAAGAATATACTGGGACTGGCCAACAGTTTTACTATCCAAGAGTCCCACTTGTTAAATTTCTGGGATATTTTCTACAGAATGAGTTGAGAATGTTGCCAGGATGGACTGATGATGCTGATCAGGTGTATAGCTTTTCATAATCCTTATGAGGAGTATTTGATCTAGTGTCATGGAATCTTTAATGCATTACACAGCAGATGCAGAACATGCAAATATGAAACACAAAGTAATGATGAATAATATTAGTAAATTTGTAACCAGATGGGTAAGGGGAAGATGGGAGAAGTCTTCAAAGGGTTTTTCAACCTGTTTTTCAAAGGAAGGAGGAATCTGACCCGAATATGAACTGATGATAATAAGTACTGTGCTCAGTGAGCCGAAGCGCTGGAAATTTTATTTTTTGTACAAATACATTTCTTCTCTGTTTTGGTTTCAGACCTCATTTAGTCTCCAAATGGTACACTCTATTGACATTAAATACTCAGATTATAATAAACTCACTGTGACTGTTTTCTGAAAGTATGGACCAGAATGAAATAATAAAGCTAATAAATAATGTATCTTCGAAAGCTCAGGAGTATAATTTATGATATTTTGGATTTTATTTCTTTTCTTTTCAAAGATGTTTCCTGTGATCTAGCTAAAAAAAAAAAAAGTTGTAGCACTGTGTGTCCTTAGACCCTGGTGTAGATGGCACACAAAAGGAAGCTTGTCCTATTGGGACCTGGCTCTGAATCAATTACAGACGACAGAGAAATACTCTTTTGTGGCTGCTAAAGTTCAGGAATGAATTCTGGCAGGCTTAGCCAATTCCCTCATGCAGCATCCACGTTACCAACATCAAATTGGCAGCTTTTGCCTGTCCCAAAGGGGACAGGGTAATGAATGGATTTAGTTAAGGTGTCCTGACTCATCTACAAAGTGCCTGGTATATGCACCAAGGCTCTCCTGTATAACTTCCAAAAACCTGTCATTCAAAGAAAAATGAAGTTTAGAAAGTTTGCTGGCTAGCACTAGTATAGCACACGACCGGGTTTCAGTCTGCCCTGAGTGCCCTAGAAAAAGCTACTGTTCATTTTCCTTTTAACTGGTAGATGCTAAGGCACTTTAAGAGAAGTATGTTTGTCATAATCTATGATTTTTCACTACATTTTTAGGGAAGATAATTTCTCTATGATCTTCACACTTTCCTTCTTTTTTTCACCATCCCTTCAAAATAATTTACACCACACCAAAAGAACGTTTGGCCTAATGACCATTTTAAGTGACTTTCCTTGGAATAAGGCACTGTCATTCTGGAGTCCCCAGGCAGTGTGTTTATGAATTTCCAGAGAGTGATACAAACATACTTCTCCGTGAGGCTCTTACCCCTACCTGACTGTGCAGTGCAGATCGACAATGGATCCAAAAGTAAATACATCAGAAAGCCCAAGGAAATCCAGATTCTACAGGTACAATATGCCTGTTCTTTTATTTTCATTCCACAAGTATCTCTAAATCTCTACTCTTTTTTTTTTTTTTTTTTAATAGGGCCTATTCTTAAAATTTCATTACATTTATTTTTAATGCAAACACAAAGAAATGGGGAAAATTTTTTACTTCATTTGTATTTCAGTTTTTCTGTCCTCACTAACATCCCTAAAATCCATGCCAATGTTCAGGGGGAAAAAAGCTAATAAAACAAGGGTAAGAATTTGGTCTCCTTATACATGCTTTTCTGTTTAATCTTGCCTTTTCCTTCCTTGAGAAAAATGAAAGAGAATAAAATAACCAAGGTTAAGTTCAAGTTTCCTTGTTTATTTTGGTTGCTTCAGCAAAGATTGGTAACATTCACGGACTCTGAAGCCACAGGTGATCAAGTGCAATAGAAAGATAATAAAAAAATAAACTAATTTAAGTCATTGGAATGATCTATTTGACTGTTTCTTTCAATATGAAATGGAACTCTGACTTTTTGAAGGGCTTGTGTCAAACAGAAATCAATTCTCATCTTCACACTACTGTAAATCAGGTTATATTTCATTGCAGAAAATTGCATTGGACTGGTGTCTTACGTGTTAGGAACTGAGCCCATGTGCACAATTATAGCTATATGTATATGTATGTATCGTTTCTACAGGGTTTGTTTGTTCTTCCAGTACTTTCAAATTAGTAATTGATTTGCTGCCATGCACAAGTCCCCCAAGGAATTGCATTAGAGAATCATTCAAAATATTTGCAGAACCTCCCAAGCAGAACACGCTATAAATGTTAAACGCATAGAGCGATATCACCCATTTTTCACCCTGGCTATGATAAGCAATATGGAAAAAGAGAGAGAGAAAAAAGTCTCAATAACAAAATCCACACTGAAAAGTTAGGCACTTTGAACTTTCCCATCACCTTACCAGTGTTTCCCCACAGGCTGTCTAAAAGACAACTCAGCAATGTCTGAATGGAACTGCACACAATAGCTCCTTCACAAGTAGGTCTTTAATTGATTACGGCTGTGTTTATAGAAGCAGAAGAGAATTTACTCAAAATGACAGATTGCCTTTAGTGTTAAAATAGTTTGGTAATGTTAGTGGTAAAGGAGGTCCCTGCTACCTCCTCTTCAGCTGCATGAAGTCCTAAAGATGAGTTCTTTGTTACTTCAGCCTCCAATTGCTTTTTTCCTTTCCCGCCTCCCCTCCCCACTTTTTTCGTTCTTTCAAAGTAGTGCTATTCCTAACCTCGTGGATGGCACGAGCTGTGCAAATTTACATCGAGAACGGCAACTGACCGACTCTTGCGAAGTTAAAACCCTCCAAAACTGCGGATTCAAATTTTACATACGAGAAAGCAGAATAAACGATACAAACCTACAGAACTCATCCCTGCTGCACCCCTGCCTGTGTCAATTTGCTCAGAGAATCACAAAGGCAGTGTTTGAGAGTACAGCCAAAAGGTTCATCCGAATCAGGCAGTGGGAGTAAATTCCTTTTTTCTGTTCGTATTAAAACAAACTCCCCCGCCCAAGCTGCCGGCGCAGTGCCTGGGGGTGGCTGCGCACCCCGACCCCGCGGGAGCC
>WAAD01035936.1:57121-76307 GCA_013389945.1 Fregata magnificens | reverse complement strand
AAGTATAGTACCCTTGTTTACTTCTGTCTTCATATTTGTACCTCTAACACTTCTGTAGTCTGGTTTGTGGCAAAGACTTTTGCTATAAAAGTTAGGAAACTCAAAACAGTAGCCTAAATGTGTCCCCATCAGCTCTCCCCCCCCTCTCCCCCGATGCTTAGTCCAGGCAACATTTATTGACACTAAAAATAAATGATGACTAGTAGTTTTCATGCAAAGTTTCACATTTTTGGTAGATACTTTCAGGTTCTTGATTTATAATAAATAATGCAGAAATTAAGATTCTGATTATTTATCTTTCTACACTAGTTAAAATTGTCCACAAAAAATTACATATTACGATTAGTTCCAGTGATGCTACTGGTTCTGTACTTTTTTGGCTTCATACAAGTCCTTTGTGGAATTTGGTATTTTAATGAAGGCTAGTCATCATGTATGGAGAGAGCTCACATGGCTTCAGAAATGCAGAATACGATCTGATTTACTAGTGGTAAGCATTCATGTCCATGTTTTTCTAAATGTTTATCACCAACTATTTGAAAAGAGGTATTAAAGTCATTGGCCAAATCACATACAGAGATGAGCCAAGTTTAAATTTAGTCAAACAGTTGTTATAACAAGATTATTCTTGTGTAAAACTAACTCAGTCTTTTAGCATAAAAGTTAATGTATGTAATATGTCAAAAACTCATGTAGTTCTAATAAGGTACAGAATAAATGGAATGCTGCTTTGTTTAGCAATGACTGATACTTAAATTTGCTATTTTTTAAGGCGGTGAATGGTTACAATATTCACTGATAGCAGTGGTGGGTCACAAACTTTTAGGTCTGTTCTCCTTTCTGTGTGTAAGCTCAGTTTATTAAAGTTATTAATTTGTCTCCTGAATGTGCACAGTTCAGACCCAAATATTCAAACAATAATGACCGTCCTTACTACTTTCAGTAAACCTGCTGTGTTATATATCAATTCTACTCTCCCTTTCCTAGTAAGTCACTGGGGCCACTTAAAGCAGGGGGACATCCATTAGCTGCTGTATGTAAGAGGTCTCTGCTGAAGTCTGCTGGGTCCCAAACATTTACCTGTCAGTTCTAACAATTTGGGCAACAGATACTGCTTTTATTGGTACTGTACTGACTTTGGTCACTTTTTTGGCCTGCTTGATACAAGAAAAAAGGTGGCTATGCATATGCAACCAGCCTTATGTTGTTATTGCAATGAGTTAGATGACCCAGAATGTGTATGATTACTCTTGCCTTCCCCTTCATCCTCCATGAAATGTTGGCCAGAGTGCCCCAAGTCTTCATTGTGCACCAAAGGAAGAATAGCAGCACTCCCTCAGGTGGGTTGGATCAGGGGCTAGGCACAGAGAAATTGTCTGGAGCCCTGCCACTAACTCTCAGAAAGTCCCAACAGGTCACCGTAGCCTTCGGTCCCACTTCTCCTCATTCCAGTTTGGAGCAAGAAGAGTATAGGAACATCCACTGCTTGTACCAGGCTCCCATCCCTGTCTAGATGGGGATGAGAAATGCATTTAAAATGCCAAAATGCCCTATAGAAAAAAGGTTTTCTAACTTATACAAAACTTAAAACTTCAACTTAACTTAAAAAACCTTAACTTTAACTTAAAAAAAAGTCAACAAAAGGAATGATGAATTATCAGGGGAGGGGAGGTACTGGACATAGCACACTTTAAATAAATCTTGGAAATGGTTCAGAAAGTAAAGGCCAATATTATAATGTACTCAGAGGAAGGAAGTAATGAAAACAATAAAAACAACCTGTTGGAAACTGAATGAGAGAAGTCTGGCAGCCAACGTATAAATAGTAGCTGTCAAAGAAATGGCACATCTGATTTTTCTTTCTTCTTGTGTGCACAGATACTCGCCAAATTTGTAGAAGAATAAGCTGTCCAATGACAGAGAAATACCTGGGAAATTCATAAAACACAAACCCAAGATATAAACCAGTCAGGAGACGTATGTATATGAATGAAAAAAGGTGCATGAGAGGCTTTATATATAATGTTTTGAAATTTAAAATCTGAATATCTTTTATAATAATGATGATAACTTGTTTTCAAGTAAGATATAAAGGAGTTATATTAACAATAGAGCAGTACAGCTAGTAGAATCTTGTGGGTGGTGTCCAATAAACCCAGAATCCAGGCATGAATCACATTATAGTGTCTGCAAAATATTTCCTTCATAGTTTTGGCAGGAAAGGTTATTCCAGATAGTGAATTTGTCACATCAGGTTATGTTATCCACACAACAAGCCTTCACATTAACTGCAGTAAAATGCATTGACTCTACAAAGAAACTGGGTTGCCTTTTTGCTTTTTGTTTTCCCCAGAGTTATTTTTATGAAGCTCTCCCACAAAACTATTTCTAGGCTGTTTGATATTTCCTACTTTGATGAACTATGACGTTATTAGTTATACACAGTAGGACATGCTGTTTTCTATACAAGGAGTTCATACAATTGGCATTCCTGGGGGAGTTCAGCATCTGAGTGAACAGTACCTACCTGAAACAGAATGTGCTCGGGGGTAGATGTCCTGTAAGGGAAGATTCTGTGAGGCATATCTGATGAAGATCATCACCTAGATGGTAGAAACAATTGTCTCCAAGTTTGTTAAACTGACATGAAATCCTGTTTAACTCACTACTACAAATGATCAGTTAACTAGAGCACTAAGGACTTACTTTTTCTACCCTTATTCTGCTAGGGTACTGGCAATGATGTAGTTCCTCCTTGTACTTCCAAGTATGTTGAACAAGTTTTGCATGTGTACAAAAGCAAGATACCTCCCTTCTAACAATTAGCTGAGTCAGTGTTACAGAGCTATAAGGCTACAGTGGTCTTTTTTTTTTTTTTTTTTTTTTTTTTTTTTGTCTCCCTTTACTGCCATTTAAGTTAAAGACTCCTTTACCTGTATAACTTACTTGTCTTAAATAGCATTCCAGAGAGAGATTTTCATGTGCAAATGCTTGGTTACAGTATCTTATAGCAAAAATGCTATAAACAAAGGGAGATGAGATTTGTATTAGGGTATGTATGTAATGATCTTAAAGACATCTCTCATATGAAATGAAGCACAGAATAACATCTTTTGAATGCAAAATTCAGAAACGCAAAATGTATTTAAAATAAAAAGAGAGGTCAGTCATATTTACTTGTATCAGTGGTTCCAATGACAGCTGGATGACCTTTAGGGATTTAGAAAAGTAAAAGGGTGCACTTTTGGGAAAGGGAGGGCATAGGAGTGAGGAAGGGAACATGTGGCCAGAAATATTGCTAAGGTAGCAGTATAGGAGTGGTATAGGTTAAGATGCTGGTATAGAAACATGGAAGTCCTTTGAGCTGTGGAGGGCTTTTGCAGGCTTTGAAAGTCTGCATCCCTTCTGAGCCTTGACTGAGCTATTGCAACTTCAGTGCCTCTCCTCTCCAGCTCAGTATCTCTTGGCAGAATACTCTCTGCCATACTCTTCAGGACGTTGTCTTCTTCACTCCTTCCTACCATCAGACACTTCCTTTTGGATGAGGGAAAGCGATCCCAGAAGATAGTATGTATGTCGGGGAGGGGTGAGGGACAGAGGGGGAAGGCATTTTAAAATATAGATTGATAATCATTGACCTGCATCAAAAGAGCTGCATCATTTCCAAAAGATTGCAGAAACTCTTCCAGAAGCCTGTTTTCCTTGACTTTTTCTTAGTAGCCAGGAATTTGCTACAAGAGTCAGTATGGACAAATGCAGCACCTATGTTAGGGCTAAGGGAAGCAAGATGGACAGGTGAAAGCAATAGTTATCTATTTATTTTTTTGACGTAGGACACCCCTTGTAACTATGTTACATATTTCCTCATTTGCTACATATTAGACAGGCCCCTCCTTCTTGTTTAAAAATATATTAGAAATCTATTTTGTTGAAGTATAATCCATTATCCCGTTAGTATTTTTCAGACCTTTAGTCTGGAGAAGAGTAATAGTGTATGCAAAAACTGTTAGCTACCAGTGTTTTTGGCATCTTTTTCTAATCAGTGTCTAAAAGTCCCTGGTTATACCTTACACTATTCCAGATGATTCCCCACCCACCCCACCCCGTAAATATGCATATGTGCATGAATGCAAACACAATAGGAAACGAGTGAGGAATAAATATATAAGCTCTGTGTGACAGTTTTTGGAATATGACAGTATTTGCCTCTGACAAACTGCTTGAGAATTGATACTGTTTATCTTCCCAGTAGATTTCTCTGTCTTAAAAGTTGTTAGAAACTGCTTCTTTGTAGCAGGACAGAAATATTTTTGGTTCTAATGAAAATAATGTATTGCTGGCTTGCTATATCTATTTGCCATTAAATTTTAGCTACCTGTGGTGTAAAAATGTTTTATGAATTTTTTTGCTCTTGTAAAATGTTTTCTAGGTAATGAAGATATTGTTAATTTCAGGTGACTGAAACTATGGTGTCAGTCTTAGTGTTTTCCTCTTGAAATAAGTTCCTTTTCTGAGCTGATACTTGTAATTTTTTTTCCTTTCTATTTTGGTTTATAGAGAATAGAGAGTCCCCTCACCCAGGAAAATAATTAGGAAAGGTGTTTAATGAGAAGACAGGACAGACTGTGCCAATCAGGTGCAGGGCATGGTTGGCAAGTGTACTGACCAGTCCTGGTTAGATGTGACATTTTATCCCCTTCATCCTCTATTTTCCCACACTTCTTCCTCCCCAAACCACCCTAATCCCTCCCTTTCCCTGCCTTTGGTTCCTCCCCTAAACACCCCATAATAAGTCTTGCGCAATCCCGTAAGAAGTCCCGTGCTCCCATAGGCAGTAACCCCCCTTTGGTCTGTAACATGCTCCGGACAGCCCCTTCTGTCAGCTCACAGTGAAGGGCATCCCCCCGGGGCCATGGGGCTAAGACTTTCCTGGGACAGCCCTGGGAGGAGCTGGAACATGGGTTCTCTTTCTCCAGTTAGGTTATTGGGGTTCCCCCACCTGCGGTTGTGCCTCTGTGCTCCTTGTTGTGTGCGGAGATGAGCTTTTTATCACATAACCTAATATATGGTAATTCAAGCAATCTCAGAACTTTATAAATTATTGTGGAGCAGAGGCGTTCCTAATAGGATATTCAAAATTGAACATAGTGACCTAGAAAAAGCACAACATCACGATTGATAAGGTTTTTTAAATTCCAGGAGGATGGTGGTAATGCTAAGCAATAAAAAAAGACCTGTAATATATGAGAAAAGAAGCTTTAGTGAAGCACAGAATATTGCCAATTTCTTCATGTGAGTCTGAACTTCAGTTTGGGAACAACAGATAGAGAACAGATCTGCACTGCAGACGTGCTGGGCTGCTGGCAGGAACTATAGGCTGGGGTTTCATGGCCTGTAACGTGTAGAAGGTGAGACTGGATGATCATGATGGTCCTTCTGGTTTTAAAATCTGTTACTTAATGAACTGGCAAACTCAATTATTTAACAATGCCATGTGTGACTCCCTTCCCTTTTCTAAGTAAAAGGAAATTTCCAGTTTTCTAAACAGAAATGAGAAAGTGCCAAAAAAAGAAAGTACCAGGTGAGGGCACTATCTCCGCTGTTTCTTACCCACCTCGCATAGTGAAAAAGTAATGTACCGTAAAAGCAACACAAGCTCTGTTTATTGGCAACAAGGGAAACTAACAATAAATTATAAAAGAGAAAACTATCCCCTCAGCTTCAACCACTAATAATTCCTATTTGATACCTTCTGGTCTGAACTGCCTCTTAAATGGTCTGATTTGGTAGAAGATTTATTTAAAATCAGACTTTTATCATCCATTTACCTTGTGAAACCCTGTCTGTGTCTTTACCCTCCAAGTAAAGGAAATTCACGGCAATTTTGCAGAGCTGTCTGGAAGTGTGCGAGGGGGGAGCCTGTTTCTAAAACAAGCTATTTTGTAGTTCTGCAAATAGAAGAGCATCTCTGCTTTTGAAACAGTGTTTTTCTATCATCTTCTCAGAAAGGGGTAACAGATCCATAACATTGCACTGACGATGTCTAAATAAACCTGGCAGGTAATATGTGGACTGAAAAAATAAGTTAAAATTGCATTTAATCAGTGAGCCCTGGCAAGACCTAACACTTGGTATACCCTTTTCCCCTATTAGGTTGTTCCTGCTAAGCAAAGTGTTGGAAACAGAGAAGAGAACAAGAATCATACGATCCCTTCAAACACAGCAAACCCCTGTTTCTCTCTCATACACCACTACCTTCAACACCTGTCAATGTCCTGCACTTAACCTCATGTATCCAGTAAGGTTAGTTGCCTCAGGCTTCTCTAAACACCTTTCAGAAAACATTGCTACTTCCTCTTCTCCCACTTTCTACCCTTCGCTTTCCAAACCCTTCAGTTTCCAAATCATGCCTTCAATCACTGCGCTCTCTCTGAAGAAGGGTCATGCAAGTTGTGTTGCAGAAAACTTCCTTCTTGGAGACAATATAATTTAGATGGACTTAAGAGAAAGTGAACAGCAGATAACTGTGTTTATCCATCAATATACATAGAGCAGGCGGAGGAAACATGGCTGCAAATGTACCTCCTCCTGGACCAGCAGCTTCTAAAAAAAAAAAAAAAAAAAAAAAAAAAAAAAAAAAAAAGAATATGAGCCTGAAATAATTCTGTACTGCCACTTCCTGGCAGAATGTGCAGAAATTCATTTAAAGAATGCTTCTGTGTCTCGTAAGCATCCCTGTATGTCATACTGCTGCTATAAGTGAAGTGTTGATAAAAGATACTGTTTATTACAATGACATACTGTGATGTTGGCCAAAAGGCATCCATTGTTGGTCAATAATAGCCAATTGCACTGTCTAGTTACAATCACCTTTTCCCTAATCACAGGTTGCTAGCAGGATTTTGCATTATATTAGTATTTTTGGCAATGCACAAGGACCTGTATTAGTGCAATACATAATGTCATTATTGTTTTCAGTCCATTAGCTGTTTCATTATATCATTTGAGGAATATAGGTTAGTCTTCAGTAGACAGGCATTTGCAGATAAGGTTGTCATGGTGTGTTTGTTTGTTTTCATGAGTACAAATGAGCATGTGTACTTTCTGTGTGTTTTTGCATATTTGCTGGATTTCCAAAAGCAAAACATAAAAAAAAAAAAAAAAATCTAGAAACCCCTATAGCTTTGCCAGTTGACACTTTTGCATTATCATAGTATTGTAATTGCTGAATGACTGTCTCTAGTAATTTACAATCTCCTTTGTGTTCACGGTGGACTGAACCATAGATGCCAAAAGCCTCAAGGCTTGTAGACTGTAACAGAGTGGAGACTTCACCTATCTGTTTCCCCTGAATATCACACCCTTCCAAGAAATGGAGAAAGAGTGCAGCTTCTTCCACCTCCTTGCCAAGTTCTTTCCCTGACCAAAAGTTTTATGTATTTTTTGCAATTGACTTTTTGCCATTCTGATATAATATACTCAGGATTTCAGAGTCAGAGGTGCTCTTTTTCCACTGGCTTTTCTGGTTGGGATACTGCACATATAAATAGTATGGGTTGCCTATGTTTCTGACTGTTAAGCCTATGGTTGTACACTGCAACATCTATATGCTGGGGGTGGGGCAGGGGCTCTATAATAAAACTTGCAGTCCTATTGGGATAATTTTTTATAGTCTACAGCATTTGTGGCTATTCTGTGCATTCCACATTAGCAATGATAGGATGTCATGGTTTGTAAAGTATACAAAATGCTGTGCACTGAGGTAAGGAAGGGTTTAATAGTTTGGTGAGGACAGCAGTAATCTCTGTTGCATAATACCTGCTGGAGACATAAAGTCTGGGCAGAATCTTTTGTGTACACCAAAAAAACAGAGGAAAAGGAGAAGGCAGAGTTTGGAAAAAATAGCAATTATGTAAAGGGAAGAATTATTTTATGGACTAAGATATTAAAATTGCTCCAAAGAGTTGAGGTAGAGGCTGTTTGGCAAGAGGGAAAACAGAACCAGGTTTCCTCAGAGCAATACAGAGGATTCTTCTCTTGCTTTGGAATCAGTAAAACATCAGAATAGTAAGAAATGTCATGAATGAGCTGAAGAAAAGAGAATATATTGAACTACTTGGGAAGCAGAAGTTTTAGAGAACTGTGGCTGATGGGATAGGTTTTGGATCTTACACTATCTACTCTAATGGCTCAAGGGTGTGACTGGCATGACAACTCCTATGTTCGTTCTCAAATAGTAAAACTAACTTTCTTGTACTGTCAAAGAAAATGAATAGTTAATAAGTCAAGTCAATCTATCTGTGTTTATTTATTATAATTGAAAAGGAAAAGTAATATATCAGAACAAGTACCAATATGCCAATCCTATGAATAATAAGTGTTCAGTGAAGTCCAGTGATTTTACTATTACACAATAACTTTGAGAAATGGCATTTACAAGAGAGGCATGTGTTTGTTTAGTAGAACTTGTTATTACCATAGTTTGCCATGTAAGAAAAGCTTTTATTCTTCCTACACCAATATATTTTAAATAGGGAAGTTAAGAACAGGAGAAAAAAACGGGTGGGTTGGAAAGGTGGTACACACACCATTGGAATTATATGATTGAATATATTTTGTTTCTTAACCAAAGTTACAAAGGTATTTCACCTTGAGAGCTGTTTATACTTTAAACAGTGTTACACAGCATCCTCTGTGAGACCGTAAGGCTGGCATAAACTGAAAAAAATGACAGTAGTAATTGTGTGCAATTAATTCATTTATTCTGCAGAATATGGGAGTTAAAAATATAAGAATGTGAATACTTAATCTATATTAAATATTGTAGGTAGGCATCTGTCTAGCTCCCAAAGTTATGTGAAAGGGTTTATGAGAAAAGGACAGCAAACTGCCAGGAAAGATTAATTTTAGCTTTTTACAAATATTATGAAGCTATCATTCGCATAAATGATAATATAGCCAAATATTTAACTGATGTGCTTAAATGAGTGTAATGCGAGAAGGAAACCTCTGAATGTATTGTTCTTACATAATAAACAAAAAACTGCATTGAAGAGTGTGCTATCTGAAATCCTTCAAACTGCCACTAGATGGTGACACTAACTTTTGAACAGGCTGAACTTGATCAGCTATGTAGCTTTTTCCTGCTATTGAAGAGCAATTCTGAAAATTGCATTTCAGACTGGTATGTATACTCTGGAAGCAATAATATCCACCAGCTATGTAAAACTGAAAAAAAATTGTACCCATATGTTATTTCAAAATAATTTTTAGAGCCATTTCTGAGTAAAGATCATTCAACCATATCCTGTCCTATCTTAGCCTCTTACTTCTTCAAAATGCATTGTGTTGTGTACATTAGTGAGGATGTAAATGTCATAGAGCTACCATTTTATAGTTCAGTATTAAAAAGGACAATACTAGTCACAGTTTGGAACACTTCAGGAAGCTGCAAAGAAGTTTTTGGAAGAAGAATTTATAGAAATGTTCTGTCCAAGTACGTGTATTTACATATTTCCTGCCAGCTCAGCAGCACTGTGCAATAGATTCTGCTTTGCAGATTAGAACCAGAGTTTTTGGCATTGAGAAGGGGATGTAACTTCATGAAAATGCATTTCATATGTAATATGAGCTACACTTTTGAAATTCTATTCAGTAAAACATCTAACCAGACATCAAAGTACACACAGACATGTTTTGCTGAATAAGGGCTACTTAATAGTTTTGAGTTCCAAGAACAATTATAAACAAGTATTCTACTGATTTCAGTGATCTCACCAAAACAACAAATTCCATTAATTTTGCAGTGGATAGAATTTCACCTCTGAAGCTTAAAACATTCTTTGGGTCCAAAATAATATGCGCTTTGAAATTGCAATTTAATTTGGCACCTTCCAGAAGACAGACAAACTACACGACGCTCTTTCTCCTCCTTCTGCCTCCTTCCCTCCCCTCAGACTTTTAAGGTTGCAAATAAATCTTTTCAATTCCTAGTAAAATCTGTGTAATTTAAATACCTACAAGTAATAAGCATTTTGTGTTAGTGTCATTTTCTTGCCTTTTAAGTGTATATACAGCTCCATTCATTATGGAAAATTCTCCCAAGACCTGGAGTTTAATGCTAACTGTGAGGCTTCTGGCCCACCCATAGATTTAACAGAGGCTGTCCAATTCCTTCTGTTAGTGACATGCAAACTTATGCATGCCCATCCCCATGACGTACCTGAGCTCTGAAGCCCTCCATTTATGTTAGGGTTGCCTCTGTTCCTGTTTAGCCTTACTTACCTATGAATAAGTATTAACATGCAACTCTCTTAACTGATGTCATTGAGTCTTCCATCTCTTATTCTCCTTAGCTTAAGAAAAATCTATCGATGTTCTTCAAACTAGTAGGCCATTATATTGAAAATTTAAGACCTGGTGAATTCAAGGTGAAAGTCTTGTCAAAATCACTGACAGCAAAACGTAACTCATCTCGGGTTTGCTCAGTGGCTGCTCCAGTTTACCTATACACTGAAGAATGAAGTAAAGCTGGCTTGTAACCAAGGCTTCAAAAAGTACTGTACACTAGATATTTCCATGTAATAGATTGGCGAGACTGTTTTCTATCAGAATTAAAAACTGAAACCTTAGATAAAATGTTCCCGTTAATGCCTTCAGGATAGAGGGAATTTTCTCTCTGGGAAAAAGTGAAACTTATATGAGTGCTAAAGTAATCTATAACTGCAAACTGATATCTGTAGAGATTTAAAACTCCGAGAGTCAGCTAATTAATATCTATCTGATAAAGAGGACTAGATGGCTATGACTTTCAAGAATAGCTACCTCCTACGAGTAAAAACTTTTTGTTTTCTGATTATATATTGAAAGTTTACTTCCCCTAGGGTAACGTTCCCCATAGCTTTATGTTTTTTAAAATTATTAGCACAGTCATTATCCCTGAACAAATCTGCTTGTTATCAGATGAGCATCAATGTTTAATTTTACCCTATCAAAAAGACTGATATATCTGGGAATGTGTCAGTGTGATGAACATCAGTGTTTTAGTTTGGAGCAGAAGTGTGTTTTTCGAGTGAATAGCCCAGTTGTCTTTGCTTGCTGTGCTTTGGTTGATGTTGTGGAGAAGCTTCTGAGCGCTTGAACTGGATTCCTCTCAGACAAAGCTAAACTACAGATGCTCTCCAGGAGTGTGTTCAATGCACATCAGCCATCAGTGGGCATTTGGTCCCTTGAGCCAGAATGGAGCTAGTTGAAAAAAATCTATAAAATTCATACAGTGTGGGCAATAAGTTCTCAACCCAATTATTCAGATTTGGTGATCTCTTGTTCATCTACACTAACTGCTAAATACACATGGTCTTATACTACCAAAATCCAAAGATTTTTGCCTATTTATAATGTCAGATATTTTTTTTTTTTTTTTGGTAACACCAAATCCCTTAAATTTTCTAGACAGAGCAATAGGAGCTGTGGGGGCACAATTAAAATTTCTATGGCTAAATAAAAATATTCTTATTGCTCAATAAACCACATATTCAAATGTATAGTTGGGGATTGGGAAGGGTTAGGTGTTATACGTATAAAGTCACTTCTTTAAATTGTGATTGCTATTGAAGAAGACCAGATGTCCCACTGAGCTGATTTTGCTCCCAGTATTTTTCCTGTAGGTACTATAAGAAGTAATTATTCTGGCTGCTAAATAATGAAGTCAGTTTGGAAGAGGACAAGTTTTCAATAAACCTCTTTTGTAAGTGCTATTTCTTAGATTTGTCTGAGAAAGTATTATTTGTTGTTTATTGCTTTGTAAGAAAGCTATTCCAGCTAACTAGTTTGTCAAGGTTATTGACCCAGGAGAAAACACCACTCGTTATAGAAACAAAACTACAGTCCAAGCTTTAGATAATTTGATGTGAATTCTGTTCATAATTCATGATACTGAAAATTATTTATGCCAATAAATATGCTGACATGTTCCTACTTCGTTTTTCAAGCCTGGTTCTGCACAGGTAGTGAGAGTTCTCAAGTCAGTATTTCACAATGAGAAGCAGGGAACAGACCAAACTACGTTCTCCAAATACCTTTCTATTTTTAATATAATATTTCTATAGTTTTTAGCTCACTATACAAAACATCACGAACTTAACTACCTTATAATTACTTCCTTGAAAGACATCTGCATTGAAAAATCTGAGCAACCAAGTATACATACTTGGTTTCTACCTTCTGTGCGTTTCTTTATTTCTGTACTGGTCCATCATGGTCATGCTGCATGTGTTTACATAAACTGAAGTATTTTTCATGTATAAGATTTCATTTCTGCTCTTCACTTTCAGTCAACTGTTGTCTTTACACAGAATTGAAATTTTTCTTAGTAAGTCAGTGCAAGACTTTGCAAGTTAGCACTCCTTCATTTATTTAACCTATATACCTGCTAAGCAGGGTGTTTCCAGCTGGGAAGCCTACAGGAATTCCTAGAAACATCAGTATTTTGGATTATCAGATGATGAGACAAAAGAGATAATAGACTCTCTTTTCCCCTAAAATGTGTCTCAGTATGTTCCTATCGATGCAGAAAGACAATTGCCATTTATTTTATACAGTGCTGGAAAAGCTGGTTATATGGCCATGAATGGTGCTGTTGATGGATGTTTTGCACTGTATGCACTTTCCTGGCTGTTAGAAAAATGTTTTACTGGAACCATAAAGTCTGAGAACTGAAGTTATTTGTTTTAATAAGAGAAGAATGTACTAACTTTGTGATCATAGAAGCCATTAATAATCAAAGACAGGCTTCTTTTACTTAAAAACAACAACAAAGCCAAAACTTTTCCTGTTAACTTTGTTTATCATGCCTTATGGAGTTTATTTCTCCCTTGGCATCTACTATTTATTATTTAAGAGATATAAGGAGAGAGGAGAGAGATGTTTTCAGAAGAGATTAAAGGAAGGAAGAGACTTAATGCTGCAGAAAGGAACTGGCATCCTATTACCATACGGCAGGAACTACAGAGAGGAATTATTCAGAATAGTGCTGAATAAGTGAGAAGTAATGTTATCTGTGTATATTATATTTGAAGTATTGCCTGCTCCAGTTGCTTAGGAAAAATAAATAAATCAATCTCCTCTGGTTAGCACTTGCAATTTTTGTAGTCAATGAGACTTACATTATTAAGCTTTCCTCCAAAATTGTGAGAAATACCTAAGTTCTTGAAACTGCAAGATTATAACATAAATATAACTCAAACATTATTACATGAGCCAAGTGAATTCCCACAGAGGGACAAAAACAGGGAGGAAAAGTCCATAAACTTCAATAAATGCTTGATAAGAAACATATCAAACCTCAAAAATGTGGTTGCAGAGTACAATCTTGAAGTTCAATAGGATGACAGACAAATAAAATCTTAAATTAAGCTCATACATGCTAGCATGTTACATTGACATCTAAGATATACCAGTAGTCCAGCCTTGTGGCTTACATGTGGAAATTCAACACTAATGTTGGTAAATTGTTTTGTGATTGTTATTCATGGCCTCTGTTGCCAGTAAGTTGGGTTCTACAGCATTTCATTTCATATTTTACACTGTGCTGCATAATATATGGTCCAGTTGTAAAAATGCCTTTTACCCACAAGAGAAAATTTTGTAGGCTGACATTTAAAACCTTTTCAGGTGGAAGTTTACACCTCATGTACATACAGTGCATAAAGAATTTTCTGTTGTGTGAGGAGATATAATTGAAAGGCAAGAGGAAGTAGAAAAGTAACATAATGGATTATTACACAGACTCAGAGAAATAGAGAGAACAATTATCTAGTGAATGCTGCAAATTTTGATGCCATATTTTGAAAAACTCTGCTCTATTTGAAGAGCATACGCAAAGAAGGGTGTGACTATAATGTAGCCTGATGAGTCTTCACCAGGCAATGGGTGAAATTTAGAGAAATATAACTTATTTTGTGTTATTTTGATCCAGACAGACTCACTTCACAGATTGAACAATAACTCTCCACAAAAAGCCTAGTAGAAAAGAGACATACTAACTTTGCATATTGAAAAGTTGCCTGGGCATGCAGAAAAATAAAATAAATCTCCTTAGATCTTTGTGGAAAACCACAAAGAATTGCACTAGCCAGCAGCAAGTGGTTGTAGTTTCTCTACTGTTAGCATCATAAATAGCTGGACATGTGACCTAGATGTTTCTACACTGAGGATGGATGAACAATGAAAGGAGAATCATAGAATCATTAAGGTTGGAAAAGACCTCTAAGATCGTCAAGTCCAACTGTCAACCCAACACCACCATGCCTCCTAAACCAGGCCCTGGAGGGCCATGTCTACACGTTTTTTGAACGCCTCCAGGGATGGTGACTCCACCACCTCTCTAGGCAGCCTGTTCCAATGTTAACCACTCTTTCAGTAAAGAAATTTTTCCTAATATCCAATCTAAACTTCCCCTGACGCAACTTGAGGCCATTTCCTCTTGTTCTATCGCTGGTTACTTGGCAGAAGAGACCAACACTCACCTCGCTACAACCTCCTTTCAGGTAGTTGTAGAGAGCAATAAAGTCTCCCCTCAGCCGCCTCTTCTCCAGACTAAACGAACTCATTTCCTTCAGCTGCTCCTCATAAGACTTGTTTTCTAGACCCTTCACCAGCTTTGTTGCCCTTCTCTGGACACGCTCCAGCACCTCAGTGTCCTTCTTGTACTGAGGGGCCCAAAACCGTACACAATATTCGAGGTGGGGCCTCACCAGTGCCGAGTACAGGGGCACGATCACTTCCCTACTCCTGCTGGTCACACTATTCCTAATACAAGCCAGGATGCTGTTGGCTTTCTTGGCCGCCTGGGCACACTGCCGGCTCATGTTCAGCCGGCTGTCGACCAGCACCCCCACGTCCTTTTCTGCCGGGCAGCTTTCCAGCCACTCTTCCCCAAGCCTGTAGCGTTCCATGGGGTTGTTGTGACCAAAGTGCAGGACCCGGCACTTGGCCTTGTTGAACCTCATACAATTGACCTTGGCCCATGGATCCAGCCTGTCCAGATCCCTCTGCAGGGCCTTCCTTCCCTCGAGCAGATCGACACTCCCGCCCAGCTTGGTGTCATCTGCAAACTTGCTGAGGGTGCACTCAATCCCCTCATCCAGATCATTGATAAAGATGTTAAACAAGACCGGCCCTAAAACTGAGCCCTGGGGAACACCGCTCGTGACCGGCCGCCAACTGGATTTCACTCCATTCACCACCACTCTCTGGGCTCGGCCATCCAGCCAGTTTTTTACCCACTGAAGAGTACACCTGTCTAAGCCATGAGCCGCCACCTTCTCCAGGAGAATGCTGTGGGAGACCGTATCAAAGGCCTTACTAAAGTCCAGGTAGACAACATCCACAGCCTTGCCCTCATCCACTGGGCAGGTCACCTGGTCATAGAAGAAGATCAGGTTGGTCAAGCAGGACCTGCCTTTCATGAAGCCATGCTGGCTGGGCCTGATCCCCTGGTTGTCTTGCACCTGCCTGGTGAGCACACTCAAGAAGAGGAATATAGGATGTATTTTTTTTAACAAGTAAGACAACACTATCTGCATGTAAAGTACAGCCTTCCTCATTGGCAATACTGCACAAGCGTGCACCCCATGTGCATTTCAGAAATGTATGTAAGTTTAAGATTCATCGAGCATGAGTTCTCTCACTTACTTCAGTCTCTTTGCATAGCTTAGGAGAGTACATATTGCTACAAAATGTGACCAAGCTGGAATTTTAGTAAAGACAATGCAGTTGTCCTCTGCAATTGATGATTTTGGTAAGCAGGAGGTAGTGGGATCACATGGGTTATTAGGGATGGAGTATAGATAGTAATCTGTAATGCAGATGCATCATGGGTACACTGCAAAGCAGTGCTGATTGAAGACATATGTCATCTCCTAAATATGAAGGTGCCAGGCATGTGATAGGTGTAAGTACGGCAGAGGTCCAAAATTGTAGTATGTGCAAGTAGGAAACAGGCCTAGTGATCTCAATAACTGCTGAAGGAACCTTGTTTAGTGTGATTCTGCAGGTTCTAGAAAATAAGTCCTCATGGAGAACAGGAGCATGAAGTTGTTAAAAGAGCTTTTTAATTCTGTAGAACTGAGAAAAGAAGGAGAGAAAAACTCAATGGAAAATTTATGGGATCTCACTCAGTCTCATAAAGTAACTGGCAGGTGACTTCTTTTACTTGCTTTCACAAAGAATCTTAGTGGCATCAAGTAGGCTGTTCATTGCATAATTTCTCTCAGTTTAAGAGGCAGGAATGTGATGCTATGTTTGTGAAAAGGCAGAGCTAAAAGTTATTTCTCACCATCACTGAGCAGATTGAAAGGTGATGAGAGCAGGAGTGCGCAACGTAGCTTTTAAAGATGGGACAGCAGATAACAAGGAGGAATTAGGGAGGACCAAATGTCAGGTGAGATTAGTGTGGAAAAAAGTGGTTCATCTGTCACAGAAGGGGAGTAGCAGAAATGGGAGGAAATATTTTTTATTTCTGTGGCCTTCAAAATGGCTTTTGACCATTATGAGGTCAAAAAGAAGACAAAATATCTCAATGGCAATTCTATAGAAATTGTAAAATTCAAGAAAATCTAAAAGTCAAAAAATGCACACCATCTTATTCACAGAATCACAGATTTGTGGAATGGAAGAGGTTTAAAGGGGATCTCTGGAGAATGTCTAGTCCAACTCCCTGCTAGAACTGGCTGCTCAGGGCCATGTCCAGTTGGTTTGAATATCTTCAAGGATGGACACTCTACCACCTCTCTGGACAACTTGTTTCAGTCTTTAACTATGCTCACAGTAAAAAAGTTTTGTCATGGATTTAAACTGAATTTTGTGTATTTCAACTTTTGTCCATTTCCTCTTGTCCTGTCACAGGGCACCTCTGAGAATATTCTGCCTCATCTTCTTTGTTCCCTCTATTAGATATCTTTACATCTCCATTAGATCACCTCTGAGACTTATCCAGGCTGAACAGTCCCAGCTCTCACCATTTCTTCATATGTGAGATGCTCCAATTCCTTCGTAGATGACGAAGTGGCCCTTTGCTGGACTTGCTCTTGTATGTCCATGTCTCTCTTGTACTGGGGAGCCCAGACCTGGACAGAATGTTCCAGATATATCTTACCAGAGCTAAGCAGAAGGGAAGGATCACCTCCATCAACCTGCTCCCTGCAACATTGCTCTTAATACAACCAGGGAGGCTGTTAGCCTTCTTTGCCATAAGGGCACATTGCTGCGTCAGGATCAACTTGTTGTCCACCAGGAGTCCCACGGCCTCTTCTGCCAAGGTGTGAAAGGAACTTGTGAATATCCCATTTGTTTAAATATTCCCTAACCTGATCCTTCTCCATCAAGGTTAAGTCCTTGCTCTGGACTTTCCTACTGTTCTCAGGGGACTGGGATTGCTGAGGGTCAGTCTTGCCAGTAAAGACTGAGGTGAAGGCAGTGCTCAGTACCTTGGCCTTTTCCTTTCCCTTCACCAGCCCCTCTGCCCTATTCAGCAGCAGGCCCACATTTTCCCTAGTCTTCCTTTTGTTGCTGGTGTACACATCAAAGCCCTTGTTGTTGCCCTACATATCCCTTGCAGATTCAATTCCAGAACTTCAGTTTTCCTAACCCTGTATACTCAGATGACATCTATATTCCTCCTGGGTCACCCGTCCCTGCTTCCACCTCTTGTAACCCTTCATTTTTACATCTGATTTTTGGCAGGAGCTCCTTGTTCATCCATGCAGGCCCTCTGCCACCTTTATTTGATTTCCTACTCATTGGATGGACCATTCTTGAGCTTGGAGGAGGTGATCCTTCAAAACCAACTAGCCCTCCTGGTCCACTCTTCTCTGTAGGACAGCCTCCCATGAGATTCTTCCAAGTAGGTGCCTGAACAGGTCAAAATTGTCTCTCCTAAAGTCCAGGGTTGTGATCTTGTTGTTTCCCTTGTTTCCTCTTCTCAGCATCCTGATCTCCATCATCTCATTATCACTGCAGCCAAGGCTACTCTCCCAACCTTTATATCGCCAACCATTTCTTTCTTGTTTGTAAGTATGAAGTCTAGTAGAGCATCTCCCCACATTGGTTTCTGTATCACCTGTATCAGGAAGCTGTCATCAATGCACTCCAGAAACTTGCGCTCTTACCTATGCCTGCTGTGTTGTCTCTCCAGCAGACAGTGGTGGTTCACGTCCCCCATGAGGGCAAGAGCCTGTGAACATGAGGCTTCTTCCAATTTTCTAAGAAGGCCTCAACTACTTCTTCATCCTGATCAGGCAGTCTGTAGCAGACATCCCCCACGATGTTGCCCATGTTTGCCTACCAGTCCTAACCCATCAGCTCTTAGCTGGCTCCTTGTCTATCTCCAGCTTAGTTCCATGCATTCCTGCTACTCTCATGCAAAGGGTGACCCTCCCTCCTCACCTAACTGACTTTCCCTCCTAAAGAGCCTGTATCCTTCATAGTAGTACTCCAGGCATGTAAGTTTTCCCACCATGCGGCTGTGATCCCATTGAGGTCATAACTCTGCAACTGCATGCAGACCTCCAATTCCTCCTGTTCGTTCCCTGTGCTGTGTGCATAAATGCAGGCTCTTTGGAGAGGCACCCAGTCATGTTGATTTCCCAGAAAAGGCACAAGAGCTTTTCTCGTGATACTGTCCTGTAGACATTCATATATTTACATGCATGTGCTTGAAGTGGACCCCTTTCAGCCTTGTTTGTTATCAGAAGATTTCTTCTGCCCATAGTGCTTTTGTTGCTAGCCTGGTCCACCAATTCCTCAGTTGATTGTTGGTCATCATCTCCCTTCCCTGTCATTCCTAGTTTAAAGTTCTCCTTACAAAACTGGTCATCCTGTTGGCAAAGATGCTTTTTCCCTCCTTGGTCAGGCTGGTCCATAAAAGGTATTTGCTTTTTGTTATTGAAATACAGTCTTAATTCCATGAAAATAAACCTTAAATATAATTTTACAGCTACCTTTGTCATTGAAGAATAAATCAATGCTGTGTCAAACACTGATAAAATCTTAGTGCATTGGTTTTCTGAGATACTAAGATGGCATTAAAGCTTCCTGCACAAAGGAAATCTAATTCCTAAGACTCTGTGTGGCAGTCAGTTGAACAAGTGTTATTATGCTGAGCTAACATTTGTCCAAACATGCATGG
>WAAD01035936.1:0-56695 GCA_013389945.1 Fregata magnificens | reverse complement strand
CTCTTGTTGCTCTTTTAAATTTTATTTTCCTGTTTCCTAAATGAACCAAGAACTTTTTAAGGTATAGTATGTGAATATATTGTAATTCAGGGAGAAGAAACATCTTCATCTCCTGGTGTCTTAGAAAACTAAATATTGCAGATCTGTAGTTTTTGTCAGGTATAACCTCTTGGTTACTGTTTCTGGAGACAAATAAATTACAGTTAATAGGAAAGCTTAAAATAGCTACAAAAGGTGCACAATAAGGCTTTAAAACAAAAGTTTTTACTTCTCTATTACCTTGAAGTTTATACAGTTTTTTACACTTCCGTGAAGTCACTGAAATAATCCCTGATGACAAAATTATTATTTTGTCATTTTGGAATATAAAGTTTGCCTGAGTTTTATTAGGGTCATTGAAGAAACACAGTTAGAAAATCAGTTGTTCTCCACACTTGCAATATTGATTGCTGACTGAGCATATTTTAGAATGAAATAAATTTTTTTTTATTTTAATTTTTGTTTTGATTTAAGAACAGTAAAATTCCTTTCCACATGTATTTTAAACGCCTGTTGTTCTTTAAGATAGCTCCCTTCATTATTTACAGTCATATTCTTACTTGCTTGATCAGTCTTGCACGGGCTTGGTTGTGGTAACTGTGATTACTGAGGGACTAAAAACAGATTAAGGGAGAAAACCATTCAAAGCCAAGTCCTAACTGTCGTAAGACCACAACTGGTACAATTAACTTATTTCCAGCTCTACATTTTCTTTTTCTTTGTATCAAAAAAGGTATCATTCCATTTTCTTTTATTCTTTTGGTGTAGGATCACTGGAAGTTTAGTGATGTCACACAGAAACTCTTGAACATTATAAACTTTCTTTTTTTTTTTTATTTTTTATTTTTTTATTATTGAAAACATGTTTCATAACCCTTAAATTTTCCTTATGGTTAGCTGTTGGAATTCACAATATGTATGACACAAATCTTGTTTGGGCAGTTGTTATTCAGGGAAAGTCATATGAATCACCATTTACATGTTCTATAAAAGGAAACAAGCAGTCTATCTTGCCAGATACTGACTTTCTTCTCTGTCTGCAGAACACACTTGAAAAATATTCCAACATAAATGTAGCTACTGTGTCTAAAAGCTTTTTAAAAGCCATATAAAACTACTTGAGACAGAAATAATGGTCTTTTCTTCACCAGCAGTAAGAACAGAATGTGCAGTCAACAGCAATACAGTAAAAACAGAAAAAAAATTTCAGGAACTTCACTAGATTAATTTCTCATACTGTGTCAATCATATTGTATTACCTGAGCTTTTGGGAAATAAGTATCTCTAAAGGATTTTGTGATATGTCAATAATCCTGCTAAGTTTTTGAATATTCTGTTTAATATACAGGTATATAAGAAAGTCAACTATCATCTGATGTGTCATATAATTATAAGCATAATCCTAATACAGAAGTGTAGTGATACTGTCCTGAATAGGCACAAGGTATACAGAAACATTATTCTGCTTATGTAAGTCTCTCCTTTTCCAACTGGGGACTGCTAACAGTAAGTAAAATCTCTAAGTGTGGCTATTTGAAAATAATTCTGCTGTTATTTTTCAGTTAAAGAAAATTATTTTGTAGCAGGTTGAGGTATCGTTACTATCGTAGGAGTGCATCCTGCTTTAATTTTTCTTCTGTTCTTTCGTCCAAAAAATCTCTTATGAAAGGTGCTGAGAGGTGCAGATGGGGGGAAGTGCTTCTGTATGTGCAAATAAAGGATAGAACTGAGAAAATGCAGCAATATTCTCTGAGTACATGTCGGAGTTGCTTGGATTATTAGATATCCACTTGGAATTTGAATCTTTTGCACTTTTCCTGCTTCAGAGCAATGTACGGAGGAATGAACATTCAGTGGCATTCCTGAGTCAAATGAGAGTTATTAATACGGCCACATGCCTGGGCATATATTACTTGAACATGTCAGCAGTAACAACTGGCTTAGCCAGGCATCAAAAAATTGTAATGAACTGTATTTATATCTTGGGTTAAGGTTTGATTTACACAAGTAAGAAGAGAAGAGATTTGGATGGATGGATGGATGAATGGAAAAACACTCGGCTTGTATTTATTCTTGTCTGACATAATTAAAAAATGACATTTAAAGTAGAATGTATCCTTGGGCTATCTATTCTGTAAGTATATAATTACAGATGGCCAACAAATGTTGAAGTGTTCTAGTATTATAAATGAGTATTTGCGTATGTCCTAATATGATAGACCCAATGAATACATTTGTCACATTTAAATTAAAGCATTTATTACAGAAGAAATTATTAAAAACTTTATTTATGACACTGAATTTTTAAACAAAGTTTGTTCTTATTCTGTTGGGACTTCCACAATTCAATAGCCTAAATTAAAAATGAAAATCTGAGGGAAGAAAAGGAAGGAATAAAATTCTTTTGGCAGATGGGTTAGCAAAGGAGCTTGAAACAGCTGGAGAACACTTAGAATATGACGGTCCTTTTCTGNAGCGCACTCTGATTGCAGGCTCTCTAAACAAAAATACCACTTTCTTTTTTTTTTTTTTTTTTTTTTTCCTGCTTTGGCAGTGTAACAGAAAGGCAGCTTCAATATATGTCCTATCAAATAAGTATCTACATGAATGACAGATATGGCTCTTGCTGGGGCATGTTTTTATCTCTGTGCCACAGACATCTTTAGTTTAAGATGCTTGTCATTCTGGTGTGCAGCCTTTAACATTTGTTTTGTCTGTTGTCTCCTGTGGTGCCAGGCAAACAACTTCTTAACTCCACTGTCTGCATTTTAGCANGCCCTTCATCTTTGCATATGAAACCAAGAACAGGCTTTTTGTAACAGGACGAAATGCCTTTTTTAAGTGCTAGAGCAGGAACTGTCCTGTAGCTGTAACTCACTTCACTTTAGTAAATTCACGCTACTTTTTGTGAGAGTGTGTTTGACACTTTCTTTTAGCTCTGGGTCTTTAGAAATTTTGGGAGTCTAAGGCTTTTCCTTTTTCTTTTCTTTTTTCTTTTTTTTTTTCTTTAAGATCAGTTTGGACAAAAGGTTCTTGTAGGACTGAGAGTACTCCACTTTTTCATTTTTTCTCCAGTCAGTAAGTACCTTACTCAAGTAATACATCTTCCAGAACCAGGAAGATTTGAATGATTAGGGAGTGTTAGACAGCTTGGCTTATGCTGGCTACTGATCCTTCTGAGGTTTCTTGGATTTGCCTGAAAAACCATGAGACAGGACAGGCAGCAAAATTGACTTGCCACATTTTTTTCAAAATCGGTAATCACTTGCTCCAGATAGCTCTATAGAACTATTGACTATTGAACTATTCTTTTTGTTTGTTTGTTTTGTGTTGGTTTTAATGGTTGTTTTGTTAGTATATCTCAAAAAATTTTACAGTTATTTCATTAGTATATCTTAAAATACTTTGCCAACAAATGTAATAACATTGTCTAATTTTATAGATGAGAAAAATGAAGTACAGAAAAAAGGAAGGGAGTTGCTTGGCTACTGTCACTGAAGGCCACTTTAAATTTCATTTTCCTCTAGTAAGATAGATTTTTTTCCAGTGGGAGTGTTCTCTATGTCATGATGGTATACATGAGGGGAAAAAAAGAAAAGCTGATTTCAACTTGGTAGGAAATTATCAGAGCATCGTGATAACCAGACTTGTATTCCTGAAGACTTTTGAATCTGCTCTTTCACTGATGATTTTTGTCCACTCATACTGGTAATGGACACATTCTTCTAACATATTTAAGGAAAACCAAAACAATTTAGTGTTTGCCTGGGATCATGGATAAATCCTGCAGCAACATTATGTAGGCAGAATGACATATTTTTATTTCTATGTGTCATAATGCATCAACTAAAGTCACGTGTTCACAGTTAAGGACATTTCATGACTTTAGGACATTGAATTCATGTATGTTGTGAAAGTGTCTTTAAATTATATGCAAATGTTTTTTGACTAATACTTGAATGAGCTAGTGTAATACTTTTTGTAGTTCAATTTACTGCTGCTTGTAAGAATCTTAATAACCTTCAATTAAAGATTGCTAGAGGCAAAGGTACCTCTCAGTGTTGGGGTTTTTTTCTGGCACTTGCCTTATAGGAACAGTAATAGGAGCAAAAATTGCTCCCTGTTGAAGCAATTTTCCTGTTCTGATAGGTTAGTCCTGAGGTATGCAGTTCCTTCTTTTAAATAAAAGAAAGTAAAGGATGCTGCTACTACACCAGATCAAGGCAAGTCAGACACTGAGGTAATGGGAAACAGACTGAGGAAACAATCTTTGATTTGAGCCCAGCTGTTCCTCAAACTTAAACCCGAGTGACACTGCCTGGATCACCGAGAGGTGTAGCTTCTGTTGGGTTCTGAGGGAGTCAGTGATGCTTACTAAATGAGTTAATCAGGAAATTGTGTACAGAGAAGAATTATTTTCTTATACTAGCAATTATTTTCAACAGTCTATTTATCTAGAAATAGTGTTTTTGGTTGGAAAGATCTGTTCTCACAAATATGTTAATTAAATGGCAGTATGCAATATACTTTAATTATAGTTTTATGTTCCTAAATATAACACAAAATGTTGTGTTAATTCAGTGATAACTATATGTCTATTTTTAACCATCTACTACCTTAGAGTATATGTAGTAAGAAACTTTCTGTGGTAGCAACTCTTCTAAAGAATGTGATGATAAAGTTAGTGATGATAGATAAACATACTAAAGTCTAAAGTATTTTCAAGTTAATTCTTATACCAAATTTTCCTATGGCTTTTTCCAAGGCACTTTTGTTCACAGTAGAAGATCCTTTTGGAATCTAGCTCTAGTAGCAAAACAACTAGCCTCAGATGTACTTTCACGGTAACCATATCTAGTCTACATTCAAAAGTTTTTTCAAAAAGCAATGGGAAGCCGTGTTATTAGTCCCTTAATTTAAATGCTGATTTTATTCCAAAGACCAATCAAATATTAATTTATTTTGTCAGCTACAGATAGAGGAATCAGAAATATTTATATGCAGGGAATTCAGAGATGGTGCTTGGAACTATTCCCTGGGTTGCGCAGATATAAGTGTTTAATAATGCTTTCGATAATTGTATCCAACCACATTAATATGGTGACACTAACAATTTCTTATATATGTGTCTATTATTTAATTCTAGCGTATGCTTCTCAAGACAGAAAAATTTCAGGGTCTAAAATTTTAAAGTCATCAGTAAAACTTTTGTCTATGAAGTTGGACATAAATGGACATGAGTGGAATGATCATTTTATTCTAACCTTAATATTATGTATATTAAATTGAGATCTAGTGTCCGTGGTTTGTTCCATAGACATGTTTATATGTTTCACTTATTTTGTTGTGACAGAGCAGTAAAGAAAAAGGGTTTTCTAAGGAGTAATCTGTATAAGAGAGTTTTAAATTCACCTGTGCTGCCCATTTAGGCATGCTCAACAGATTACTCATTTGAAGATATTTTTGTGTGGCAAAATAGTAGCTCTTTATCTTCACCAGTTCACTAGTTTATTTCTTATATTAGATGCTCCCTCATTAAATACCTGGAAAGTCAGTCAGAAGCACAAAGATTTTCCTCTGGTTCTCTATATATAGAGTTAGGCTATCAGCAATTTTTCTTAAATTTGCTCTGCCCATTTGTTCTGCTTGAAGCACTTGGTCGCTGAGGATGGAAAAATGTTTTTATTTATTCTAAGAATTGGTTTGTGATTATGAGTGCCAGTAGCTGAAATATACAGGCCATTCTGCTAAGGGATAGCAGGACAGGTTATTAGGTGTTTGTATGGGAAGTATTTCTACTTACTGTTATCAAACAAATCTTCTCAGTAGAGATCACAGTATATTAGAATTTGTGCTAACTGGCACTTTCAGTGAGAGGCAACATTAGGATCAAGCCAAACCTAGGAAACAACCGAGACAAACCCCAGGAAGCAGGTGATTTGAGATTAACATTAAAAGGCTATGATAATCTGTGAATGTTTCTGAAAGTCTAAGCTAGACCACTATGTTAAAAAATCATTAGCAAATATATTTTATACATAGAATCATAGAATCATAGAATCATTAAGGTTGGAAAAGACCTCTAAGATCATCAAGTCCAACCATCAACTAACACCACCGTGACTCCTAAACTAGGCCCTGGAGTGCCACGTCTACACCTTTTTTGAACGCCTCCAGGGTTGACGGCTCCACCACCTCTCTGGGCAGCCTGTTCCAATGCCTAACCACTCTTTCAGTAAAGAAATTCGTCCTAATGTCCAATCTAAACCTCCCCTGACGCAACTTGAAGCCATTTCCTCTCGTCCTATCACTAGTTTCTTGGCAGAAGAGTCCAGCACCCGCTTCACTACAACCTCCCTTCAGGTAGTTGTAGAGAGCTATAAGGTCTCCCCTCGCATTCTTCTGGAATGCTAAGATGTGCAAATACCAATGAAAGGAAAACTTAAAATGCTTCCCACACTTTTTCCATCATGTGCAGGCAATAAAAGTTATTAGGAGGACACTTGCTACTTCTGTATTGTCAGATTCACCATAGGGCAATCTTCAGCATCCCAGATGGGATTAGGCCAGTTGATGATCAGAGGCTTGGCTCATGACTGGAATCAAATAAATCTGAACTATCTTCCTAACTCTTGTAGAGTTGAACTCAGTTTTATATTTCTAAATATCTGTATTTATTCCATATTCTGTGGTCATCTGGAAGAAAACACTATTTTTATTTTTTTTTATTATGTGGGGAAGGGAAGGAAAGCTGAACAAGAACAAAGAATTATATTAAATCTATCCAGAAGCCATATGTTTTTTCTATGTGCTGAAATGAACTGTATCATTCTCACTTCTGCTATAATTATTATTATAGCATCTGAGGAGAAGTTAAACTTGCTGATTTAAAGATTAAAGGTATTAAACTAATGCCTTTCTATCTTATTCCATACAGCATATTCAAATGGATTCACTAGAAGATATTATTTAATTTCGCAGATTATGATTCAGGTTATAGATGTTAGGTTTTTTGTGTTTTTCTTTTTTTTTTTTTTTTTAATTCAAAGTTGCTCAGCTCAAAAAATGATAATGGATAATTTTTGTATAATAATTTGAATATATATGTCTGTATATTTCTTTTTTCTCATGCTTTAAAGTATTTATAAAAAATTATTTGTAATTTTGTCATGTATATTTTGTTGTGTACTGAATTTGGGGGCATTATGACTGATGAACAAAAAGTTTGGAAAAAAAATTTGGAATACACTGAGAAAAGCATGGAAGATTTAGCCTTAGAAGTTTCTAGATTAACTAAATTCCCTCTAAGTATGTGATTATGCAAAAGAGAAAAAAAATAGAAAAAGAAAAATCTGCTTAATATTTGAATGGGATTGCTTTTTATTTTGCTAATTAGCCTTTATTTCTACTCTCATAACCATGCTTAGCTACAGAGAAGACAGGTTGACAGAATGTCTTTGAATCTCTTGTTGACTGAAGATTAAAAACCAAATCACTAAGATACTGAAATTTTCTATCAGCTGCTTCCTGGGTGTACACACCTTCAGATTCTTACTGAAAGCAGTGCTGTTTGTACAAAATGCTGCACCAGCTCAAGAGCGTTACAGCATTAATCTCTGACCAAACAACCCAGCAGGCAGGAATCCTCTTAAATTGTCTTATTACAGAGTAGGATGAATACACTTGTGGTGAAGATGTGTGTTGTTCTCTTACCTGTTGTGGGTCAGAGTACATGGTTCTTTAATTCTGAAGAAATATTTCTAGATCAAATGATCTCTAGACTGTAGAAATGTAAGAAGCTACTTCAACCCTGGGGTCTTTCTTTCTTAGCCAGATGGACTGGTCAGGATCAGATGCATTAGAACAGCAAAGTCTCCTTGGATTTGCTTATAGGAGAGGTGCAAAGCTGACTGCATGGCTGCTACATCAGTGTCTGCAAAATAATGGTGATGCAATAAAATCCCAGTTGCCAGGCATGGAAAACAGACAATATACAAATGAACAGAAATAACTTATCTTCTGGTAAAGTACCAAAACCATATAAAACTGAAAAGAGCTCGTGTGTTCCAAGCTAGTGTATGTGTTGTAGCTGTGAATGAGGAGAGTCAGCCTTGTGACTTGGCCACCTATATCAAAATTAGTTACACCTATAAATAAAGAGCTTTGGGAGCAACAGTGGAAGTTAAAAACTCTAATGTGCTCAAACTGTAAAAATATGGGACACCCTTTTGCCACTGCCATGAATGGCCCATGATTAGTATTTTTTGTCCTTATTATCTTTGAAATTTTCCTGTACTTTATTGATGGAATGGTTTAACTGTATATGTTTGTTGAAGGAAAAGGATTAAAGGTAATTAAACAAAGGTGAAATCAAGACTTTTTTTACTCTCTAAAAAACCTGCTTAATACCTCAGATTCCCGAGTGCCTTTTTATTCCAGGGTATATATGTACACTTTATGTTAAGTTGGAGCCTAAATTTGAACTGCAATTCACTTCAAATCCATACTAAAATGTACTTTATAAATTGAGTCTTACAACTTTTTGGATTCCTTGGGTTAGAGCAAGTGAACACACTGGTCTTGATTCTCAAATGGAAGAAATGACAAGTCAAAATATCAAAGTGGCTTAGGAAACAATCTATGCCTTGAAAAGATGCCAACTAGAAATAATGAGGCTAGCTACTGTTTCCCAGGAATTGGGTGATGAAAGGATCCTAAAGTTAGTCTTCAGTCTTAGCTGATTCTCTGCCTTCCACCTGAGAGCTGAAGCATTTTTTCCTCTCTATTTCAATCCAATGATAAACAGGTTAATTTAAGCCATCATGAGAGCAGAGCAGGAGCATTCACTCAGATAATTGTCTTGTTTGCTGCTGGCTATTGCTTGTTCAGATCCTGTGCCTCTTTACTGCAATCTGAGATCCTCCCCTATTTGTGGACACAACAGCAGTGATGTCTGGAGAAGTTTTGATGGGTTATCTGGAAGAAAGTAAAATGATTCATCCATTACAGTTTACCTTGAGCTAAACACTAGCAGCAGGTTGGAATAATGAGAAGAAACAGACTCCTATCAAGCAAACCTAGCTGCAGATTCCTGCAATAGGAGTGATGACCTCAGTGCAAATAGTAGGGTTGCTGTTGGGGTCAAATTACTGTGGGTGGCTGTTTTCTTTCCTCTTTCTTTTGTTTTTTGTTCCCTCAGATCTCTTTGTTACATACCTCATTAATCTACTTTTCCCACTAACAACCATCTCATCTGCATTATCTCCTGCTTTACTCTTCCTGCCAATCACTAGGGCTGCACCAAATCTGCATTATGCAGCTCTCACAGCTACAGCCTCTTGCCTTCCTTTCCCTGCTTCCCAGGCTTTGAAGCTCTGAAATGGAGGCTGCCATTAGGTAGGGCAAGACAATAACAAAATAGTAAGGGAAATCTTGTTGAAATCATGCCATACAGCAAGGTCACTTCAACCTCAGATACTTCTTTCTCATTTGCTTCCATCACAGCTTTGTGCAACATAATGGATATAGTTTCCATTTCTGCAGGTGCTTTGACATTGTATCACTCAATATTTCAGAATAGTTGTCCCACAAAATCCAGCATGTGACTCCTTTTCGAAAGTGTGGTTGTAGTTCAGATGTCTGCCTGACTCAATGCAGGGTGGCAAAGTAAGTGATTATCAGCATCAAAGAAAGTTGTCCCATTTCTATTGCTGCGTGAAAGGAAGACAACTTTCTTCTCCAGGACTATCAGCTGACAGACAATCAAAACTTCAGTATCTTACTAACCACCAGAAGATAAGAGAATAAAACTTGAGCCATCTACAGAAACAACCATAAATGATACAGGAATTGATAAAGGAGTATTTTCACAAATGGTAGGCTGCCATTTTTGCATGTGGTATGTTTTGTCTCAGATTTTTTTATTAAAAAAAAACCCAAACAAACACTTAGTTTTCATTTCTATGTCAAGTGATATGACACTTTAGTCTGGCCTACATAGTATCTACAGTGATGTATTGTTGTGGTTTAACCCCAGCCAGCAACTAAGCACCACACAGCCGCTCGCTCACTCACTCCCCCCTGATAGGATGGGGGAGAGAATCAGAAGAGTAAAAGTGAGAAAACTTGTGGGTTGAGGTAAAGACAGTTTAATAATTACAATAAAATAAAGCAAAATAGTAGTAGTAATAATAATATACAAAGCAAGTGGTGCACAATACAGTTGCTTACCACCCACCAACCAACCAATGCCCAGCCCATCCCCAGGCAGCAATCACTGCCCCCTGGCCAACTCCCCACAGCTTATATACTGAGCATGATGTCATATGGTATGGAATATCCCTTTGGCCAGTTTGGGTCAGCTGTCCCAGCTGTGCCCCTTCCCAGCTTCTGGTGCACCTGTCAGGGCATGGGAAGCTGAAAAGTCCTTGACTTAGTGTAAGCACTACTTAGCAACAACTAAAACATCAGTGTGTTATCAACATTATTCTCATCCTAAATCCAAAACACAGCACTATGCCAGCTGCTAGGAGGAAAATTAACTCTATCCCAGCCGAAACCAGGACAGGTATCAAATCCAGGGACCATTGCGTTAGATCCCCTAAATCTTTATTAATCACTTACTGGGATCTAGAATGGAAGCATTTCTTTTGCATGCAATATTTCTTCAGCTGTAATATAGACCTTCTTTAGAGCTTAAGAGATTCTGTGTACACCAGACCCAACTTCTGAAAGTTCTGTTCAAAATGAACCAGTCATGTGACTTTTCTGCTGAATGCCTTTAGCAATTCGTGAGAAGCACAAAATTTCTACACACACATGTTACAAAGGATTTAACAGTTTGCAGAGAATTACTAGTTGTAAAATTTCATTTTTGGTTTTAACTTAATAGAACCTAGAAGTTAGAAGGTGTTAATCTGCTATGTTTTCTGCTTTGAGAAGGTGATCATGACAAACCTACACAGGAGTTAGGAATGTAATTTTCTAAGGCTGGTAATGTATCTAGTAAATTTGAAAGGAAAACGCAGCTTTATATTCTTTGTTGCTTTAAAATTATTGTATTCATAAGTTGGCAAAATAATATGTAAATGAACATAAATCTCATCTGTAAACAAACTGAACCATATCTCACCCAATCAAAGCTGTCATTTTGAATAAATATCAGTTTATTGTTAAAAGTTATGTGGAACAAAGTTAATGATTGTTTAATTCATTCAGGTGAAAACTAAAAATATTTGAAAGTGAAGCTGCTCCAAACCTGAAAGACTTTACAAAACAGTAGCTGAAAAAGAAAAGTCGCTTTACCAGCTCTTTATAGCAATGACACAGCTCTTCAAGGCTAGTTGTATTGATGAGGCATACATTTAATCTTTATTCTTCATCTGAAACAGTTCACAATTATCAAAATCTCATTTCTTGCATACTTTAATGCAAGCTGACAGTTTTCAAGCCAGATAATAAAGGGTGGTCCAAATTAATTAATGGGTGTGAAATTCTATTGCTTAATTATAATATGCATTCATTGATACATCAAAGTTTATAGGAAAAATAACACGTAAGCTACAATAAGAAAACATAAAAGTGGTAGAAATGAGCTACTTATAACAATTTTAAATTTTTATTTAATTGGTTTTTTCCCCAGCTTCCCTTTTTTTTCATGCCACAATCATCATGATAGTACAACAGTGGGGCCAGGTTTGCCTGGGAGCCATTGCTTCCTATTCTCCTTAGTTGACTAGATGTTTGTAGACCATACAGTTTTAGTATTCTCTGTGTTTAGGTTAGCTTTTGTTGCTCAGACTTGTGGGTTTGTTGTTGGAACTTGTGTCACATTCTTCCTTAGCAATATGACATGTTACAGAGATGAAAAATAGAATTAAAAAGAGATTACTCTGAAGGTTCAGTTCTTATTATAACAGTGATTTGATTTTTTCAAAGTACTAGAAGTCTGAGTGTTTTGTGCGTGAATACTTATTTATTCACCACATTTTATTCTTGCTTCATTTTTTCACCCACTTTTGTATTTCTTCAGCATTTCCCAAATATCTGTGGTCCTTTTAGGAAGAAAATAATTAGAGCAGGAAGGACCATTTATCTTTGTTACATATGTGTTCCATCTTGGTAATAGTTTCCCTTCTTAAAGACAACTTCAGCAAAATGCTAAAAGTTGCAAAACAGAAATTTGAAGTTTCAGACACATTTGATTGTGTTTGAATATGCCTATGTCCCCATAGAACTAATTTTTTTTGGTTTTAGCTAACGCAAATAGAACAGTTAACATGTACTAAGTTTCTTGTGGAAATATTAACAGAGAGTAATAAAACTGGAAAGTAGATTTGAACTAATTGAGCTTGAATTGCAGAATTTAGGCTGATAGTAATTTTCATAGGTAATTTTTTTAAAAATCTCTTAGTAAGTGCTGAAAGATATGATAATGTTATTCTACAGTTAAGTAATTTGTCTTGGCAATTATGCATAGTAGAAAAAAGATAACAAGTCATGTTAATAATTGCCATATTTTCTTATACGGTATACAAAACCTCATTATAGTAATTTATTAGTTATTGTATTTGAGGAAATTAGTCAATATATTTTCTAGGTGTACTTACTTGAAGGACAGAAATAAATGATTCTACAGGAGACAGATGGCAAAATAATTGCATGCTGAATTTACTAATATTGAATAGAAAGAGCTACAACATCAACAGTTGTGAAAGCTGCTGTCAGGGCCAGCCTTACCTTTGTTGTAACTCCCACACATGGCTTTGAAAATGTATCCCTCAACAGCTGTCTGCTTAAATGGTAGCTGTATTCTGTAGACTGAATTCTAACTTCTTTGACTTTCTAAAAAAGGAGTCAGTCACTGTGAGGCTTATTAGCATAATTAGTTTTCATAAAGATGCAAGCCTAAAGATGTACTTGCTAATTAGCCATCTGAAATCTGATTTTTCTTCCCCTTCCCTTCCTTCCCCCCTTAATCCTTCTGATTTTTTGGGGGAGAGGTGAGGATTGCATCATTACTTCTAAAAATCATTGACTCACATCTTCTTTCGTTCTGAAGAATCTGACCTGGGGAATTCAGATAAAGTGGACAATTTCACATTACACAAAAGTTGTTCCTGTGTTGGTTGTTCTTTGTGGATTCTGTGGGACGTGGAATTTTTCAAGTTTTTAAATGAATCTTTTCTCACTGTTGGAAAGATGTGTTAAAATGTCAATAAAACGTTAGAAGCTATGTTCTTGTTTTCCCTTTATACATTACAGAAGGCTTTCTCGTGGTCAGATGAGTATATCATCTCTGTTATCTTGTGATAAAATCTGTAAAGAAATTTGGCTATACTGTTATCAGTTTTGCACTGCATAAAGGAAACTTACGCCCAGTTAAGTGCTGAACTCCCAGTGAATTCAATAGGAAACTCATGTTTTAGGTGCCTATGAAAATTCTCTGGTACCTAAGTGAATCCCAACAACTACCTTCAAATTTCTGGCTTTTAAGGAATGCTTTTATATTTCTGCACAGGGGTGGGGAAAATAGTCAAATGTTCAGGATAACCAACTTGAACAGGGATACTCCTTTGTAGCGGAGTGCTCTTATTGCTATCTTTTTCTCTTTCCATTTTTCCTGCTATTACTTCTAAAATTTATTTACATACTGACATATTTTATAGTGTAAACTCCCAAACACTGGCATCAAAACTTACATACATGGTGTAACACTCCTTGCGATGAGCTTAGTGTTGTGGAAGTCAAAACAAAGGTTTTGACTGCTAAAGCGATCTGGAGTTCCGGATGTTTGTTACACCTAGCTCTTATGTGGGCGAAGGAGCAAACTGTGACCCAATAATGCATATTCTATGCTATTCTATGATATTTTTAGTTATCTGCTCCCAATGGGAGGAAATAGAGCCCACAAATGGTAAAAGAGGCTTCTGTTTGAGCGAGGTGTCTCACATGGACAATCCCAAACACCTGCTTATTAACTGTGAAGTTGACAACAGAAAACATGAGATACTCTCTGCTCTGGAGAATCTAGAATCTACCCTAACGTGCATATGTTCAGAATTTTTATTTAAATTAACTATGCTGTTTATTTGAAAAGTAGCAATCCCGATCTTTTATGTCTCAACTTCATGCAGAATTCATCTGGGAAACAGACCTGGGTTTTGTACAGTTTTTTACTGGAAGGTTTAATGCTTTTTCTCCTAGGAAAGTATCCTAGTGGCCTAATTAAAAACCAGGTAGGTGTGTAAGGGAGCCCTCCTAGCCTCCGCAACTGTTTAAATTTCATCAAACAGAAGCAAACAGAAAGGAAAGGCATGGTAGGAAGGTCTTGCTCCTTGTTCTTGCTCCCAGAATTGGTTTTGCCTTTTACAGTTTAGGGTCATTTATCACAGATGAAATTGTCCTCTAAATTAGAGCTAGGAGTCCTCAGTTTCAAGTGAGTGGACTTTGGGTCTTCTCCTTTTTGCTCTCTATTCCTTTGGTTCCATGAATATCTCTCTTCAAAAGAAAGCTGTAGGCTAACCCTGTCTGATTTGACATATAAGCTGCTGATCAGGGCTCTTAAGCACGTTAAGAATTGGGACTCCTTGGAGGATTTGGCCACTGTGCCTGTGTTCTATACTTCAAATAGTTTGGCAAATTTTACTAACTGTTCAGACTACAGCAGTTCTGATTGTGCAAAGAAACCAAAATTACACACAGAGACCTTTTTGCTTGAATAAGGAACCATCTTGCAAATTAAAGTGCCCCCAGATTGGGAGACAAATGCTGAGCAGGGTTTTGTGGATTCAGTGTGGGGTTTATCTACGGTTTATGTTAAGAGCCTAAATCGTGACTTGGATTTAAGTGTTGATGTACCCTGGCACAATGCCAGTGAAGCTTGGCACCAGTCTTTCAGTTACCACCCCCAAGATCCAAGGACAAAAAATTTTATTGAATTTTCTGTGTAATGCTTAATATGAAACTATTCAAGATGCAGGGGCTGCAGGGGGCCTTTCAACAGTTTACAGCTTGGAGCTTATGAACAGTAAGCAAGCAGCGAGTTGGAAAAAAAAAAAAAAAAAGATAAAAAAAAGTAGGAGGCAGCCGTATCTGCAGACTTTTGTAAGAAGGAAAAATATACCTGCCTACTGTGTAAAATTAATACAATGGCAGCTGAATTTCTTTGAGCATGAAGCTGAGCAGTATTTTGCAGAGTGTGATTAAGCTGGAAGTGAAACCTACAAGTATTACAGTCAGCATTAACATTTGTTTAAAACCATTTTCTTCTGTGACTAAGGAACAGGAGAGTAATGTCAGACTGAATTTGCTATACATCTGTTTTCATTCCCCAGAGAGTTAAAAAGTCAAACGGAAAGAGCCCCACAAAGTCATGTGCCACGCAAGCATTTGATAAGCAACTTTGACCTCCTTACTGTTTTGCTTTATTGAAATTAGTGGTTGGTAATAGTTGGCAAATATATTGACTGTTCTTAAAATTTGATGTGTTCTGTGCCTCTATAAAACAAGTAAAGCAGAGGTCGTTGAATTGATACATCGCTTCAACTCCTGCACTTGTTGCTATTGTAAATTTTATTTTTACACTTGTTTAGAGGAGAAATGGTTAAGAGGATGTACAATTTAGATTTGAGACATACATTCATTTAAAAAAAAAAAACAAAAAACACCAAAACAAAACCAAACACCTCCAAGCCATAGTATTTATGCTGTACAACCTAAAAAACACATACTGTTTTCCTTGACTGTGCATAGTAAGAGATACAGAATGAAGCTCTAATGCTAAAGAAATTATGAACTTTGATAAGGAGAGGCATATTCACCTAACAAAAGTGAAAATGAGATTTGAATGGTAGGTATCATAGGAAATCAAGAAAGCTCTGCAAGGGAATTAGTAATTACCTGATTATATCCTTGCAGGTTTAGTCAAAAAGTTGACGTGCATAAGAAACAGTATTGATCAGAATAACTATGGTAATTGAATTACAAGTGTTTGTGCTAAAAGCAGAGCAAAATATTACAAAATACTTTCTGAGGTGACAAAAAATCTGAGAAAAAACCCCAGCTGGCAACCCCCCTCTCCAAACTGACATGGGTTTGGATTTTTGTTGCCATTATAAAATTTAGTAGTCATTACAACATGCAATATGAATATGCCAGAAAATTTCAATTAACATTTACAGAGATGTACATGTGCAAAGATGTATAGTACATGTTCCATGTACTATATTTCTGACAAAGGGTCAAGTACTGAACTCGCTTTTTTTTTAATTTACGCAACATTGCAGTGTGCATTAATGAACAAAGTGAACACCACTGCTCATGCCCCCAAATTATTACAATATCAGCAGAAGAGTGGAGGTTTAAAATTGCTGACATACTTGCTACTTCAAACTAGGAGCTAAGCCTGGAAGAGAACCTTTTGTTCTACCGAACTGTATCGCACCTCGTTTCTCTGTGTACTCACTACAGGCCAGTTTTCAGTGCGCTGCCTGCTTTTTTTTTTGCTACTTTCAAAGTAGTTTATGGTTTTAGATCCATTAAGAGAATAGTTGGCTCCTAGCTACCCAGTTTATTTGAAACAGTTATTAGCAATGAATGTGTATGAGTACATTTTAATTTTGAGATAATCTCTTCCCAAATATAGCTGGAAAGTTATTATCTGAATTTGAAATGATAGAACATTGAGTTAGGTAATTTCAAGATTACAACTGCTCCCAGCCATTTATAATGGAGTCGTAAAAGTGGAAAATCTGATCACAAGTCTTCTATGGTAAGAATGCAATGAGATTTGCTTAAAAATCCTATAGTATTTTTCAAAATGAAAAATAGAGTTGTTTTTCATCTATTCTGGATTTTTTGTTTTTGCAGTTTAGATCTGAGCCGTTAACATATGCTCAGAGACAATTCCAAGGTTTATTCTGTAATCGTGAGAGGAGAGTTTACATTAAAATTTAAAAAAAAAAAAGTGAATTTGTTAAGATGTTAAGAAAAACACAGAAAACGCCAAGGGATGTAGCATTTCTATTTCTCTATTTGTTTAATATTATCCATGTGAGTAGTTCTGCTTGAGTTCACTTCTCTGAAGTTAACAGGAATCTTTCAATTGCAGTCTTTCAATAGAAATTTTACTCTGCTTTGGTTTAGGTTCTGAGAGCCCTATTTATAAAAGCAGTTTGTTACCTGAAGATGTAGATAAACCACTAATGCAGGTGTTTTTGAAAACTCTAATACACTGATATACCTTTAAAAATGTGTGCATATTTACTGTATGAAAACTTTATGCCACTGAAGGTGTTTTGCATTGAGTTGCCATGATTATTGTCTGTAGAAGGTCTGTGGGGAATAGAAGATAGCAAATCATCTTAACTATGTAGCCCTCCCAAAGAAACATAATTAAAAATGTAATTTGCCCCTTTGCATGAAATGATTTTTAACATGAATGCTTCAGTAAACAAATCTACCTACATAATTAAAGGAACACAAAAAATCTGTTTAAAGCTCACAGAAGAAATATGATATAAGGCCAGCTTAGTGTTTCATCCTACAATCATTTTCATTGCCAATGAGATACAGGTGTATGCTACATAAATAAGAAAACATATGAGTGTGATGAATGTGATTATTATTCATCTCAAACATCCTTTTTCTTTTTTGCTCCCTGTTCTAATTAGGTAGTTTCCAGCTGTTCAACATTCGCTGCTGAGATGTGCCATTGGAGAATCACATCCCAAACAAAACACAACCATTCTGAAAGTAGCATTCTCTTAAAATAGAGTTAGAAATGTTATGGTAGACAGTTAAACAGAGTTAGATAAACAAAAAAAATCAGTACTGCAACAAAAGCAGTGAGGAGAAAAATGCATTTTCAGTTAATAATGTAAAAATAGAATGAAAACCATCTATGCTGTGGGAGGAGAATGTAAGGTCTCTTGCAAAAAATAAATGACTTTATGTGAATGAAAATTACTCATGTATAATTCTGTAATGGTAAAAAGTATTACTTGTCATGAACACGGAAGAAGCTGCATCTTTCCACAGATTAGCTGTGGTTGAACCTGACATCCCTGAAAATGGGCTGGGCTCTTAGAGAAGGCAAACTGGAAAAATAGTAATGAAGTGAAGCTCTACAAATTTAGGCTTGTCTGGTTTGCAGTTTGATGTGATTCTGCATGGTCTGATGGACAAATGTTGCAACCCAGTCTCTAGGGTGGGGTGTGAAACCAAAAAATCACAGGCCGTCTATGTGGGCTAAAGAAATGCACTTACAGAGCCAGAATTTGTTAGTCTGATTAGTTAATGGGGAAGGTGGTTACAGCAATTTCTTGACCAGAGGTGTATGATTTGGAGGTTTTTCTTCCTCCTCACTCTTGGGTGCAGCTGTGTTTTTGTATGTATGTATTTCCTAACATAGTCTGTTCACTTGCTCTTTCTTCATTGATCTGCAAATTCCACGCTATGCCTGAGCCTTACAGTCTATGGGATGTTTCATTTGCAGTGGATACCTGCTTTTCGTTCTCTCTCTGTTACCCTGAAAGTCATTTTTTCCCCACTACCAAGGCTGCATCTCTCCAGCAACAGCTAACTGACCCTTACAGATTTTGTGTTTGTACTCCCAGGGCCTCTGTTATCATCCTGTGCTTGTACTGTTGGGGTCCCCTGTTTTTGTTTGTTTTTGGTTTTGGTTTTGGTTTTGGTTTTGGGGGGGAGGGGGGGAGCTAGCCATTTGGTTAGTACTGTTAGTACAAAAGATGTGCCTATGCAAAACTGGATCATAAGAAGGCTGTTGATCAACACAATGCTATCGTCCAAATACATTTGCAAGAGAAATGAATGTTCTGTTCAACAAAATGTCACATTTTATCTTCTCCAGTGGTCAAGCTGTAATTTCCTGATAATATAACAAGCATTTTATTAGCACAACCTGTTCACATGTATGTTCCTGTCCCAGAGTCATTGAGCAGTTGACTCTACAAAGATAGGCTAGATGCCATTAGGAGATATACAGATAGATACATATATATATATATAAAAATATATAATCCTTTCAGAACTACTTGTTATTCATGTCTATTAGTTATGGCAGCAACACTAGTACATAATCAAAGTTGTTTTGCAACACAAATGAGTTGCTTTTGTTGTTTTTCTCGCTTAAAAAGTCTGGGAAGGGCATCGTAGATGGTAAGCCAGTGTATGGCAATTTTATTCAGCTGCCCTTAAACTTCTGATTTCCTTTCGGCATTTAAATATATGAAATAGTTTGAAGTACTTCTTTTTGGTGGCCCCCAGGGAGAAACAGGAATAAGTAACATTATAAGCTTCTCTGCCACTGTCTAACTACATGTATTGCCAGCCTGCCCCTGTGTGCTGGCGCCTGAGATGTGTGCATATGGGATACATAGGTGGGATGGCAGGAGACCCTCCAACAGCAGCTGATGGACTGCACAAGCGCCCGGCCCTCTTCTGGAGGGGCTGGATGTGGCTGCACAGGCTGCCTGTGGCCAGAGGGTTCACACAGGTGCTGGAGTAGTCCCTGATGGTCTCAAAATCTACTAATTAATGTTAGAAGCACCTGCTGCTGCTCCTCCCCATTGCCTTCACCCAATCAAGAAATCAAGTTTCTTCTCTAAGGGCACAACACACACTTTTTTCCCTCCCTGATGTCTTTCCAAAGGATCAACAGGATTTCAAAAGTGTTTTTCCTTGAGTTTCTTACAGCTGTATAACTTGTGAGTATGAAACAGGATTTTGCTAGTTTGTTGAGTACTGGTAAATATATATAGACTTGCAACTTTAAGAGTTGTCTGTAAGTGCTGAGTTTTTATTTATTTATTAATGAATAAAATCCTCTCAGTATTTCAGCTACACAGTTCAAGGAACTAATATAAATGTTGAAATACCTGTCTGCTTTCTGTAATTAGACAAAAAAGCTGTAAAGACTTAGAACTTTATTGCTAAGGGAATCATGCAGGAAAATTTAAAGTATAGAATCTGAGCACTCAGAAAAAATGTAAAGCAAAACTTCAAAGTTATTGGTCCTGTTAGAAAAACTTTTCACAATTCTGGAGTAACTTGTGATGAAATACTTTTGGCTTTTTAATATTGTTTCCATTGCTAGTCATTAAAGATTGTTTTGAGATTTGCTAGCTAAATTCTTTATTTTTTTCCTATTAATTTTAGATGAATATGAAAACTTTATGATTTTTTTGAGTGCCAGGTTTTAAAATTTTGCCTGCTTCTTGTAGTGTCTTATTTGATAACAACCTGCCTCTCTCCTTATAGACTTGATTTGTCATATAAACTGTAACTGTTAGTTAGGTATTTTTTGTTCTTAAGAGATTTTCACTAAGGAAAGAGTATAATCTGTCAATTAAAATGTTATAACTTTTGACAAAATTAATTATAAACCAAATTTCAAGGGAAAAAATTGCTAGAGAAGACTTAAGAAGACAAAAGAATATTTTTTTAATTTCCCAGGTTTCTGCTGTTTACAGTTTGGGGGCCAGGGGAATGGCTGACCCTATATCTTATTAAAATTATTTGGAAGAATTATTCAGATGTGAATATTATTCTTTCTGTTATGTGTCTGAAATTCCAAATGCTTATCAAATGCCAGCAACAAATCGAAACAATTTGGGATATGGTTTTCGGCTGTTACTGTGGCTACACTTAATGCATATATGCTCAAATCTGACAGAAGCAAGCATGAGATCCTTCCCCTTCCTCATGGCTATAGGTTCACATGTCCTCCAACTTAAGGTTTTGTTGTGGCCTAATGGTAATGTTATTTTTTTCTGTCCTTCCTTGCCTAAAAGCTCACGCTCATCTATCCTCTCGGCTTCTCCTATTTCATACTCTGTTAGGAATTATATTTGCTCCTAGCCAAGCTTGAGGATTAAAAAAGCCATTCAAACAAATGTTAGCTTAAGAAATATTTACGTCAGACTAGGTGATCTCAGATATCAAGCTGCTCTAACATCCTGGGGAGTCACATACAATAGTTGTCTTAAACAGCCACACATTTGACGAGTGTTTTCAAAATCCCACATTCTTGGCAACAGAATTTCATTTATGCACAGCTCATTCCCTATAATAACAGTTATTTTGGCTTTGAAACAAAGAAGATTGTGGAAAAAACAGTGACAGAAATTCAGAAGTGGTGGCATTTAGAGAAAATCATGACTAGTGATTTTTATTTGAATTAAGATCCAAAGATGATCTATGTAACTGTGCACTATAATTTTTTTTTTAAATTGCTTCAGTGCTAGCAAGAGTAAGCAGTCTGAAACCAAAAACTGTGGTGATGGGAAGGGCAAACGTGATCAACTGTGGTGTTTCTAAAGTAGAGAAAAAGGGTTTAACTCTACTGACTTTGTTAACAGGGGATAGGCTTAAGAGACTCTCAAGCTCACGCCATCCTACATCTCCCTCCAAAACAGGGAATATCAAATGAGATTTTGTAATGGCTCAGATTCAGTGTAATATCTTGTGTAAAAGCTGTTGCATTTATTTATTTGTTTTGAGCCATAAAAGAGTTTGGCAAGAGTTGCAGAAACACAGTTGAGCATCCCTGCTTACAGAGACTCGAACATGAATAATATATATTTGTAACTGAGGTGATAAAATGCAGTTTGGAACTTATGCTTCCACCGACTTGTTGGAAGAGAACTTTTAGGGCTGGAGGTGGATAAGTTAAAAGATTAATCTGCCCTGTCGAAAAGGTTGGGAAAAAGAATCCTTAATTTTATTTCCAAATTCTATTTATTGCAAATATTATAAATATTTGTTAACTTAATGCATGGAGAGGTGGAAAAAAGAATGAAGGTTAATTGACCCTGTCTCAGTGGACAAAAAGTGGTTTGTTTAAACATTTGGGCTTCACCTTTAGGCAGAAAAAAGGAAGGTATGGTCATTCACCATCTCCATAGGCTGTAACGTATGATCATGCGTGGCGAAAATATGAGCAAGCTCCCCTCTTCCTCTAGTAGATTTCCTTGTCATTGTGTCCATGCCTTAGTTGCTTGTTTCCAATAACTGTCAAGCCTTGCATTACGCTAATGAGGGAGGGGGAGTGTGTGGCTTTTAGTTTGTTTGTTTGTTTGTTTGTTTTTAACTGCAATTCTGGCTGTATACAAGAGAGCTTCTCAAGGAGGAGCACTTGTGCAGGAGAACAGTACTTCTGCAGGGCTTAGCTGAACTTACTGAGGGGCTCAGAAGCACTATAACACTGTTTCCATAATTGTTTCTTATCTTCTCAGAGTTTAGATTTATTTTAGGGAAAGAAGGGATAAATCCTGCTAATGCTGTAATAGGCCTATCACAGAAACAAACGCTAATCCTACTTGAACTACTACTACGTTTTTCTGACTACTTCCATCACCATTAGGAGGCCAGTCACTGCATCCAACAGAAATTGTTTGAAAGATGAAGTGTATTCACTGTTTTCACTTTGCTTAGTTTATTTGTAACAATGAAGGCCAGAAGCTTGTCTCTCTCCTATTCTATGCATAACTGCATTTGTGTCTTTTTTTTTAATCAGTTATGGGATAATTTAATTTTCCATTATTAATTATCCTTTTTTAAATGGTTCTTTCTAGTTCATCTGTACCTCATGCTGTTAGTATCTTTTTACGTATTGTATTTTTTCCATGTACTCTTCTGAAAATATTCTTAATTAGTGTTCCACTTCTGACGAGTTTCCCATCAAAAAGTGCAACACTTGTTCATTATGATGCTTTCATCAATATTTTTAAAAGTTTGGAATTCTTTTAAGACCTGGGAACATATTTAGGTGTGCTTTTTTTTATACAGCTGAAGATACATCAACCTTTAAGAAACTTCTATGAATTCTTATGAACTTTTATTCATTAACTAAAAAGAACAAGTTCATTAACGTAATAATGTGATAAATGTTGTTGAACTTTTCTGCAGAATTCCTGGCAGTTTCATTAAATATGAATAGTTTAGTGGTCTTTTAATTAAATTTTCATGCAGTGTTCATGAGAAGGTTGGTTTTAACCCTAATATGTAACTTTAATTAAAACAAAATGTTGTAAGATTTATTGCAATAAAGAGGCATAATTTTTAAATACAGACTATCTCCAGTTTAAATGTTAAAAATACTATAAAGTCTTAAGAGTAGCAAGAACAGACACATGTGTCATCTGTTAAATAAAGTCCCTCATTCTTTATTGTGAATATCTTTCACAAATATCTTAAAATTACTATTTCATTTCTCATTGTTTTAGGGTGATCAACACCTTCTTTTTCACTTGAATCTAACAAAGAATTCCTATCACACTATATTATTTTTACAGCATTCTTGTAAGGAGATACATATATGGTGTATGTATTTTCTCTGTAAGGCACCATACTTGTTTCTGCTAACACCTAACTCAAGCTAACAGTTATCTGTATCTTGAAGACTAAAATTGGCTGATTCCTGTATGTTCTAATTACATGAACATTTTAAGAGGTAATTATTTTTGGAAACCCAATTTAAGTAAAGGAAGCAGCAGCTGTCATATTTCTACTGTGTACTAAATTTTCTAAAGGAGGGTTTGAGCTCGATGTTGCTTCCACAAGGTTCTTCATTAGCCAAGCTGCCTCATTTATTTATAATTTTTACAACAAGGGGATATAAGTCACGGGACTTGAACTGTGTATTTCTACACCTCTTGCTTCTAACGGTGTAGTTGAAGTAAATGGCCGAGAAGAATCTTGGTGCCAGAACATTAAAACAGAGAATAAATTTCTGAACTGAATATAAAATGTTGCCCTCTTCACACTGTCCCATTTTAGGGGGTAATGAAGTAAATTTAGGGTGTAAAGGGGGCAAAGAAAGTAAACACCCCACCCCACCCCCAAAAAAACCAAAACCAAAACCAAAAAAAAACCCACCAAAAAACCCACCAAAAAACTGGGTAATGACAAGTTTTTGTATTGGTTTTATGTCTTAGGTAGTAGATTTGAAGCTAGCTGAAAATTCTTGTTCTAAACCCAAAGCAACAAGACAACAAAATAACATTTTAAAATGTTTGCATGTTTTTGTATCTCACTTAAATTATTTTACGCTTTCTTTTTTTCTTCTATCCCTTAAAAAAAAGTTTGTGCATTTTTAGTGTTCCACTAAAAAACAACACCCTGTGCCTTACAAAAAAGAGTGCCAGTGCAGTTTGGCTGACGAATAATGAAGTGAAAAGTAAGGATCTGCATTTAATTCTTTTGCTTCTGTGCACATCGCATTAGTTCAACTGTCTGAGCCATGGGCTGTTTCGCTGCGTAGGTTATGGAATTACTCTTCAGTCATATCCTCATTTTTCCTATAATGTGTTGCAGCCAGAATTGTGGAATCACCTCGCACACTGAGGTCAGCTTGACCTCTGTCAGCCTAACAGTCTATGAAATCTTAGTCATTGATCTGAGCACAGTGGATATATTGACATACAATGTTCAGAGACCTACCTTACATGTATTCTTATAAGAATTTCTGTTAGTTAGTGATTTACATTTTATTTTTAATACTTCTTTTTAGCTATATCTTTCCTGAATAACTTACCCTTTTTTTTTTTCTTTTTTCCTCTGACACTTCATAGTCTTTTGGAGCTCTAGCAAATTCTAAAATTGCAGGAAGAGACCCATTTATAGTCTGAGTAAATCATTGAAATGTTTAGTGAAATAAAATTTAAAGATCTGGCAAATAGTTGCATTGTATTTATACACTTGCTATGTAAAACAGTGTTCACATGTTCATTTTTAATAAAGATGAGAAAATGTATTTAAATTCCAGATTTTCCTTAGTCTAATGATTGCCATTATTACCTTGGCAATAAAATCTTCATTTAAAGCCACGTCTACTGGGTCACTGCAGTGTCTGGAAGAAGTAAATCCAGACCTACGTGATTTTAGTTAAAAGGCCATGAAAACTGTGTCCTGTGCTCTGTTTGCTCATGGACTCTTGGCTACCCTCTAACACCCCTATGGCGCTGAGTCACATTTCAATGACCTAAGCATATGGTTGTTGTTATGCTGCTGCTATGTGTGTCGTCGTCGTGGTGTGTCGTCCCCCCCCCCAAAGAACAGGACTTTAATGTTCTCTTACAAAGGGGAGGGTGCGTGTGTGTAGTACTCCAAAGTATTATGTTAATAACTGCAGTAACTGTATACAGTAAAAGTGTAAAGCTTCACTTTCATGAACTTTTATGAAATGCTAGTTCTGGAAAACTTCTTCAGAGACTGGGATGTCACACTGAAGTGGCATTGCAGAGAAGTACCAATGCTTAAACTAGCACTGTAACTAGTTCAGAAAAATAATTTCTCAACATATTGAGAAGTCATTCTATTTGCAGCACTGAAAACTGCTAAAGGTATTGGTAAAAGTGAAAGGAATATATTCGGTAGGGATATAGAGGACAATAGTTTTAAGAAGTCCTGATATGTGCTCATGAAACTATAATAAGCATACCACCTTCTTAGATTTTTCCTCTTTTTTTGCTCTGTGGTGGGTTTGAACCTCTGCTGAAACTGTCCAAGAAGCATAATCATACTTGTTACCACATTTAATCACCTCTTGCTCCACTCTTTAAATTAATTTGAAATTTGTAAAGTAATGCTGGCAAGCCCATGGAACAGGAGAAGAGAAGGGAAAGCAAATAGTGAATACCACAAACTATAGAAATTCAAATAAAAATTTTGAGGGTGGGGCGGTGGAACCACCAACCCTTCTGCTTCTACCAAAATCTATATTTGACTAGTGCAGGTGCCTATGTTAGCTATTTATAGTCACAATGTACTGCCTACTTGGATTTATTAAATGTTTTTCATATTTATTACTGTGATCTCACTATATGAAGTGTAGAGGACTGATCGGGTTTCTGCATTCCTTTCAGTGTATGTTCTCCCTTTGTGCCCTTTCCACTCCTCCTTCTCTTCTGAATGACTTGACGTTACTAAGACATGGATTTCAATGGAGATACTCTGGTTCAGCAACAATATCTTAACCATAGGCTGGCATAATAACAATGAAAAAAAAAAAAGTAAATCTGCTTACCAGGTGCACATCTCTTGCTAACAAAAAAACAGCTCTAGCATGATACATTTTTCTGTTTAATTGATAACACTTTGTGCTTCTCAGGACATTCACAGTATATTGTTAAACCTACATGGTAAAGGAACCGTTGCTTGTGTTTGGAGGTCTGAGTTTATATTATAAACATTACTGGCATAAGAAGATTATATGCAAGAAGATGTAAAGCTGTAATTGCAAAATTGCTACACAGTAGCTCTTTTTTATATATTCCACATTCGTCTCTTCGAGTTATTTAGAAGTTATGCAAGTCAACGCACAGGCATCATTTTGTGTTAAAGGACTGGCATGTCTCCATTGGAAGTCTGGGTGTCTTATTCAGTGCGTTCCCAAGCAGGGAGGGGGAAGCTGATGGAGAGGTGGGTGGAGAAGCAGGTTCAGTTTCCGGGACTGCTGCATCAGGGTAAAGCATTGAGCACACTTGGTTTGTCTGAGGGAAACGCGCCCCTTTCAAGGCAATCCTGGGCAAACCTCGTTTCCAGGAATAATTGGAGCCCTGATGAGCACAGGAGTGACAGGGGATTTTGGATGCAGTCACCAGCTACAATCATGCATATTTGTTTCCTGAGTACCATGAGCTAGCAGTCTGGTTTGTGTTGACAATTAGTAATGTCTACTAAAAATACATTGTATATAGTGTTACTATTTTTGAAGTCTTTGAAATTTTGCTAAGGACATACTAAGCTAAGTAGGTAAGAGGTTTTGTTTGTTTGTTTCTAGCAGAAATTGAGTCAGTCCTGCAGTTTTCATATTTGGTGGGGATTTTCAAATCCATATACATGTGGAACCCAAACAACCTGATTTGGCAGACAGTAGGAACAAACATTGATTTCTGTTGCTTCGTCAGTTCAAAAAGGTTGAGCTGTATGTTTTAGTACAGTTATAAACTTGTTGGCTTTTTATTTATCTTGGAAGGGCTAAGGTTAAATTGTTCATTATTTTGTATAAGGCCTTTGCTTAACTATTGCTATTTCTGAACTTAAAATGTAGAAAAATCTGAGATAAATTTTGCAATCCTGATTATAAATCAAATATTACTGGAAGCATTAAATGTTGACATGAAGACACTGAAGTATATACATTTGCTCAATTGCTCTTTGATATTTCAAAAGAACGTATGGCTATTTGACATTCACATCTAACACTGGTTTTGAGAGGCCTGTGACTAATACCTGGCTCTAACTTCATTCTTAAAAGTGCTGTATTTACTTTGATGGGAGCTGCTCAAGATTTACAGTCAGAACAGAAGAGTTCTCGAGCTTTGGAGACTGTTGTTGGATGAATCTTGTGATATGGGGTGAGCTTTCCTACAGCAGTGGATATCTTAATGTCACCAGTTTCAATGGAATTACATCAGTTGGACAAAACTAGGGGATCAAAGATTATTGACCTGTGTTACTGGTCACGTCAGTTTAATTTTCACTCTTCGGTCTTTTAATAAAATATATTTATAACTTTGACCAGATATAGAGAAAATGAATGATTAAAAAAATATAACTGACTGGTATGTTGTTAACACCGCATTTCAGCAAATAGAGGAAAATTAACCAATGGGTTAAGGAGTATGCAACGTAGCTTTCAAAAGAGACAGATAAAATTTAACACTTTATTCTGGTGTCTGTAATTATTATTAGGTAAGGGTTTTTAAAATATTGGTACAAACTGGATATTTAAAGAGCATGAAAACAATTTATGTTTCTAGACAGAATAATAAGACTATCAGTAAAGTGAGCCACAGGACACAATCATTACAAATAGAGACCTTATTTGGATGTTTGTCAGAAGGGGGCATCTGAATGATACACAGGAGATTGCAATTTCAACAGCAATTTAAAGGTAAAAAGTCTTCCTTTCACAAAAAAAAAGTAGATGTGGTTTCGCTGAAAAACATTCAGTTTTATTTACTGAAAGATTACAGAATTTGCTTCTAATTTACAAGGATAATGCTGGGACTGAAATGTAAATTGTTTTCAAGGGTAATTCAAAAGATACTTGAGCATTTTGAATAGTGTTCCTTTTTATTTTAAGTGAACACGTGAAGGCAAGTGAGTCATACTTCTCGGCCTACAGTAAGATAATTCTTCCTATAGAAGAAGTACCATAAAGACTCTGATATCTTTTGGTACTTTAACAGGTATTAAGACAATGACAGAATTGCCTATATAATACAAAAATAACAGGAAATTATCCTTCTTCCTCTGACATAATTTTTTTCCCATGATTTCTGAGAGAATGTGGTGGTGCTGACATTCTGCAAAGGTCACTTGTTGTGGTGACAGGGCAATGACTGGGCAATTTTCAATATAATTAATTATTGGACCCGAAAAGGAAGTATTGAGCAACTAACATTGGAGGAGGAAGAGCGATTGGAGTATGGAGGAAAGGAAGGAATGCTGTCACTGTCTAACCTTTCTATAAACCTGAAATTATAATCTTGGCAGATAAGAAAGAAGAGATATCCAAGATGGAAGTAAAGCCCATTTAAGAAATTCAAATGCTGCTGACTTTAAGAAGTATTTCATGGAGCCTGATATTTGACATATCAGCAATAACAACAAAACAGCCTTCTCCCCTCTCTCAAACCTAGTCTGAGGTTTCATTACAGAAAGCCTCCCTTGAGAAGGATTTTCTTGAACTGCCTTTTCGTGGAACTTGTGTAAAAAATCTGCTTAGATAAAGTATTATAAGTAGTAGTAGAATAAAGACTCTGACTGAAAAGCAATTTCCTAATAAAGTCTGAGTAAACACCCTGTAAATTATAAGATAATGTAGATATCTTTTTACATAGTTGGACTGATACTTAACTCTTAGTTACTCTCTGGTCTAAAGAAAGCTTTACACCATTAAGCAGAGGTTGGTAACATCACTAAGAGAGGCTGTGGAATCTCCATCCCTGGAGATACTAAAAAAAAAAAAAAAGCACATCAGTGTACAAGACAGGATCTATCTGGCAGAGGTTGGGGTGGGAAAAAAAAATCTCACAGGCAATGGCTCTACATCTAAGATGATAGTGCTTTACATGGTTTATAAGATTGATGTTGTAGGTTATTATTAGATGCTGTTGTGGTGTTGGCTGCTACTTCTGACTTGTCTCTTTGTCGTGTTGTTGCATCTATCCCCCTCCTCCTGAATGCTCCTTAGCTTGCTGAGGTCTGTCAGGTCCTTGACTTCTTTCCAGGGGGTCCCTGGCCTGCCATCTGTGGTGCTTGCCATCTGCAGGAGTAGGGAGCTTGACCTTATCTAGCACCTTGAGAGCAGCTGGAGAAAAGGGGAGGGGAGCTATAATTTTCCTTAGTATTTCAGAGCTGTAGCCTTCAGATTTTCTGTTTGTAAACACAGAGGCCTCAAAATCTTTGGCTATTAATAGTGGAGTTGTCCATCCATTCAGGGGACATATAGGAGGTATGAGCATGTGTGGCATTTTCTCCAGTCAGCCTCACTTGACTAAAGCAGATTTTTCTGTGTTCCTTCATTTCCATTAACTATAATAGTCTAAAATTCTCAGTGTTATACAACTTGTTTTTCATTATTTTTTTTCTAAAACACTTTTATTGTTCTTTTTGAATAGAAAAACCCCTTAGCCCTTAGTTGAGACACTTTCTTTGGACAGAGAGAAAGCAAAAATAAGACAAAAACATTCTTCAGCTATGCAGGAACATGTGTGTCTTATTTATTGCAGTATTTCAACTGAGCCCTGTCATTACCTTAGATCAAGCATTTGAATGTGTTTGTATCTTGCTTGGTGGGGCAAATGGGTCACCTTTAATATTATGAAGGTGAAAGAGCCAATAAATAAAACCAAATGCTTTTACTGTATGCAATTACAAGGGTGTGCGAGTTTGTGCTGATCTTTGAGTGATATGCAAAGCTGTCTATTAATATTTCATAGATTATTTTCATGGTGTAGTTTTAGATAAACTTCAATATATATTTCAGCTTAATACTGTTTTCAGTGAATACAGCAGAAGGAATCTGATTAGGGTGTGTAGAAAAATGATTCATGAGCAATTAAGGAAGGTTTATTTAAATCCCTGATTTTTGCATAAAATAATTCTAAATACAAACTAAATATATACTGTAATTTACTGGAGGCTGGTTGTTTTGGTTTGGGATTTTGTGTGTGTGTTTGTTTTTGTTTTTTCCCAAGAGAAAGTGTCAACAGTCATATTTGCCAGTTCCAGGCCAAATTATCCTTATTTACATTATAGTATAAAAGTGCCATCAAGTACGCAATGCAAGTTAAACCATACAATAAACAATGTTTACTACATTTTACCAGTAGATACCTTGTTTTTAATGCTAAAGATTTCTTGTCCACTTCCAGTCACTGTTCTAGTCAATGTGATCTCATTCAAAGCATATTAGGGCTAAGAGAAATTACTTTATTATTATTTTTGTACATAGGGTAATATTTGGTTTGCGGCTATTTGATTTGACTGAATGCAACTTTGTGTGGTGAAGCCTCTTGGGTCCACTCTGTATATCAGCTTCATTAAGAATTATTCTGTACAGAACAATTTATCATCTTGGAAATGGACTACACAGCTGCAACTAGACTCTTCCTGCTGCCTGATTTATCTGCTTGTCTCAGATAACATCCTAGTGTAGACTCAGCCCAAGTATTAGCGGCTTTCAATGTACCTGTAAAAACAAACCCACTAACTAGGCCAGTTGAACATGTCTAGGTTATATATTTGAAATTACAACTGTCTGAAACCATTTCTGTGCTGTCTGAGCTTATTCTAGCGTCTTCATTAAATGCTTGTAGCTAGGAGCTTTGCACTTGTCAGATTAGATACATGAAAGCATGTACTTGAGCCTTTTTGAACCCTGTGGTATTGAAGCATCATTTTAAGCCAGAGTGCATCAAGTGCTTTGCTGTATTTGAGCCTTAACACATCACGCATTTTACAGGAATAGGCTCGTGTTTCTCTATATGAGATTAAATACGCAGGTGCCGTTCTCTATATGCATAGTGCAAACTTTGGCAAATGCTGCTCAAGCAGTCACTGAACTTCAGAAGTTTGTAACTAACAGCATGAAAGTTACCATCTTGATTTGACATTGTAGGAAGCATCCATTCTCTGTATTAGTTTCTTAGTATCATCATACGTTTCTTACAGATAGGCTGGATCGATGGGCCGAGGCCAACTGTATGAGGTTCAACAAGGCCAAGTGCCGGGTCCTGCACTTTGGTCACAACAACCCCATGCAACGCTACAGGCTTGGGGAAGAGTGGCTGGAGAGCTGCCCGGCAGAAAAGGACCTGGGGGTGCTGGTCGACAGCCGGCTGAACATGAGCCGGCAGTGTGCCCAGGTGGCCAAGAAAGCCAACAGCATCCTGGGTTGTATCAGGAATAGTGTGACCAGCAGGAGTAAGGAAGTGATCGTGCCCCTGTACTCGGCACTGGTGAGGCCGCACCTCGAGTACTGTGTTCAGTTTTGGGCCCCTCAGTACAAGAAAGACATTGAGGTGCTGGAGCGTGTCCAGAGAAGGGCAACGAGGCTGGTGAAGGGACTAGAAAACAAGTCTTATGAGGAGCGGCTGAGAGAACTGGGGTTGTTTAGTCTGGAGAAGAGGAGGCTGAGGGGAGACCTTATCGCTCTCTACAACTACCTGAAGGGAGGTTGTAGGGAAGCGGGTGCTGGACTCTTCTCCCACGAAACTAGCGATAGGACGAGAGGAAATGGCTTCAAGTTGTGTCAGGGGAGGTTTAGATTGGACATTAGGAAGAATTTCTTTACTGAAAGAGTGGTTAGGCATTGGAACAGGCTGCCCAGAGAGGTGGTGGAGTCGTCTACCCTGGAGGCGTTCAAAAAAGGTGTAGACGTGGCACTCCAGGGTCTAGTTTAGGAGTCATGGTGGTGTTAGTTGATGGTTGGACTTGATGATCTTAGAGGTCTTTTCCAACCCAATGATTCTATGATTCTATGATTCTATGAAACAGTAATGACACAAATATGGTATTTTTAGAGTAAGGATTTGCAAGATGTCAAGTTACAGCTTAGCAAAAAAAATCTAATCAAAATAACACAAGTTTTCTGAACTCAGAATCTCTGAGGTGCAATTGTACAATGTACGTGCTGTAACCAGAATCTTCCCAAATCTATCTCCTTCCCAATCACACATGCACACAATTGCACAATTAGCATTCAAGAATAAATTGGCAGTCTTCTGACATTTCTAAAAGTTCTATTTGGGGGCCAAAGTCTTCCCTCCACCCAAACTCATCTGTTCTGGAAACTGGGTTGAGAACAGGACTTTAGGGAAGAAATACTTAATGAACTCGATGTGCACTAAAATACTCTTTATCCAATCCCCTCTGGAGATGCTGTAAAAGAGTTTCCCAGAAATGTGTAGCATGATAGCTCTTTGCAATTTGTTTGATAGAAAGCATAAGTTTCTGCATATTGAAGACAAAATGAAATCTTCCAAAACTCTGGATATGCTTAAGTTGTGCTGTTAAATTTTACAGACAAAATCTGTAGTACTCCCTATCAGTTGTATATATATTTTATTCAGTGCTAATTAGTGCATAGCCAAATTCAGTTAAGAAGGCAATGTGCTGGAGTGAGAGGTGTTGAGCTAAGGTATTGGAGATGGGCAACTGACCATGACTCTTACTTTCTGTAGTGTAGATTACTTTACAAAAGTGCCATGTGTAGAAACACTAAAACATGGTTAAGTCATTGAACACAATAATCAAAGGCAATCAGAAAAAATTTAATTCTTTTTCTTCTGTGCATATTATACAAAGAGAACATCTTTCCAGGTGTTCTGTTTAATTTCTTTGTTTATACTTAGTGAACAACCCCATGATGTACTCATCAAATATTCTCTGAGAGGAAAAAAAGTGTTTGGTGTCTTTGATTCAAAGCTCAATTTAGCCATAGAGTATATTTCTGTTTTCAGACAATTTTTGTAGGTATGGGTGACTGCAAGTTTAAAAGTCTGATTTCCAGAACAAGTAATAATCTTGTTTTTTCATGAGTTTGCATGGAAGAAGAAGAAAAAAAAATAATTTTTCTTATCATAAAGTTGTCTGCTACAGTATTGTGAAACAAAAGAAAAACAATGAAAACTGGGTAGGAGGTGGCAATGTTCACCTCGAACTGAAGTGCTAAAATATGCAGGGTTGGTTTTTTTTTTTTTTTTTTTTTTTTTTTGCTTAAGTAGAATAGAAAAACTGCTTACTGACTCCCATTATTTTGATTAGTATCTAGATTATATATTAAAACAGTAATTAAGTGGTATTCTAGGCATAATTCAACTGTTGTCCATGATCTTGTTATTGTCATGATACTCAACAAAACTAAAGTAAATGTTATGATCAATATCTTGTTACAGGCAAAACAGAAGCACACCTTTTAAGGAAAGTCAGAATTTGTTATTTTCTTAATTGAAATCCTAGCAGACTAATCTAAGAATTATTTTTAGCAGTTCAGATTTAATTATTACAGAAAAAAGAGACTCTAATAAAGAGAATAGTAGTACAGAAAAAAACAAAATAAAGTTAAATAATAATACTGTTAGTACAATAAATAATAATACAGTTAAATGCACACCTCCTAGTAGTTCTTAATCTTTCACTGCTGCGAGAAGTAGTGAGGGGGAAGAAGGGAAGAAAATACGGCAAGTTGTCAGCATACTTTTGCCTGAAAAAGTCTGATCATGATGTTTTCTTCCTCCTTGCCTTAGAACATATAAAACTGGAGACATTTTTCTATGTTTACTAGGACATCTTTGCACCTTGTTGTTCTTCACTGTTCTGCAGATGTGCTCTGTGGTACATTTTACATATGTTAGATACTTGTTTCTTTGTTACCCCCAAACCCAGTTTTGTCCAGAGCTGGATTATTGTTTCTTCAACTGACCATTAATGAGTAGTTTGCAAACCCAGGGGTTTCCATTGCCAGCCTGCGCCCCATCTCTTGACATCCCAGGTACTCCTCTGTGCTGCACCTGGCACTGCCACTTCTTGAGGCCTCTGCTATCTTGCCAGGTCTCTATTCCTCTACACTATGTTATTCTACTAAAGCCATAAGTACCCCACTCTACACAGAATAATTACTTGCTGCTACCATATATATAAAAACTATGTGTGTACCATACAAAGATAAATACATGTAAATCAAGTGAAGCATACCCATCTGGTTGTTAACAAATTCCTGTTATAGCTAAATCAAGTGAAAAGAAAGCTCGAGGAAGGTCAAGACAAGCTCAAAGCAAGCAAACCTGATAAGCCTTAGTCCCAAGGCCTTGCAAACTCAATAGGAAGCGTGTGACCTAGTACTAGTGATGGCAGTACTGTATTTATAGGACCACAGGGCTACACATATGGTTTGTTGTTCATTTGCTTCTGAAGGGACAAATCTGAACAATGCTGGTACTAGGCAAATGTATATTTTGGTTAGGTATTTACATCTTATTTTAATCGCATGAAGAAAGAATACATTATTTGTAGTCAATGCAAATATTGACACCAACTGAAATATGCATGTTTTTAATCAGAATAAATTATTAGACTTCCTTACAGTTATGTCAAGATGGTCCTGTTTATTGTAAAAAAAAATTCTTTCACATAATTTTGCTGTTGGCATGCATAGCAGCAATAACTAATGTTTGGGGGAAATAACTTTCACCTATGTACTCGCGTAGTGCCAAACTGCAGGTATCTTGAGAACATGAATTTTAGAAAACATTTTTCTCAGCAAGATATTGACTAGGTATAATTTATTTTCTTTTTCTTTTTTTTTTTAATGGGCACAAAACAAAAAAGTTGATTGACAGCATTTCAATTCAAAAACTGTAGTTGTTCAAAAACTCTAATATGAAGAGGTAACATTACACTGAGGATCCAGCATATTGGTTTTTATATCTGCAACACATTTGGATTTCTAAGTCTCTGTAAAATTAGCGCACAGACCTATTCTGGTTTATCCACTTGTTTGGAGTTTATGGATAAGATTGTCTTACACTTTTTCCAGTAATACTCTTCACTTAATTAATAAGCTATAAATTGTTAGTATGTTTATGATGTGGTCTTTAAATATAATCAGAGAGGTATAAGCTTAAAGTATGTATGTTATAATTTCCATAAAGACATGCAGCCATTTCTTCCAATCCAAGCAAGAGCTGTAGAAATATGCATCATTTTTAGAATCATGAAGGGATCTCGGGAGGTTGCCTTGTCCACCTCCTGCTCAAAGTTGGATCGGACACTTGTCCAGCCACATTTTGATATCTCCAAAGATGGGAGTCTCCAAACTCTCTGGACAACCTGTTCCAATGTTTGACAACTCTCTCTGTGAAGAATGTTTTCTTGCAAGGAGTTGGAATTTCCCCTGCTGCAATTTCTGCTCTCCTTCCACTGAGCACTTCTGGAAGAGACTAGGTCTACCTTCTCTCTAGGTCCCTGTTAGGCAGGTAGACGCAGCAATCAGATGTCCCCTGAACTTCTGATCTCAGACCCAATTCTCTCAACTTCTTCTCGTAGAGGTCTGACAGGGTACAGCAGCGGTGAGTGGTTCCCCACCTGTTCCTTTTGGCAGAGAATGGTGACCTGCTTGAATCCAGTCCATCTGGTTATTAAATGTTACTGTTCTGATGCTGCTTTTTAATGGTAGAAATAGATGAAGTAAAAACAAAGAAAAAGAGGAAAAAAACTGACTTTAATCGGTTATAGAATGTAGTTCAGCATTGCAGAATTTCTTTTTCTCATGTGGCCTAAAATATCAGACTTTCTCCTTCCTATGTAGTATGATATGATGCTGCTTATACCAGTGTTTTTCAGCACACATCTCTAAAGCTGAAACGTTTATTAATTTGAGGTTTTCTTCCCATGAAACAGCAGTGGTATTAAACATTACATTTCATTGTTTTAAAAGAAATGTTACAAGGTTCTTAAAAGTGAATCTTATTTGGTTTTATTGAATTGACCTAAAAGCTGGCACAGAACAATAGGAAATAGGAACATGGGAACAAAAGAAGCCAATCCGTTCATAGACTAGTGAAAGCCATTTAATTATTCCTTTCATAGGGTGACCAAGTAACATTTTAAATTAGGTGGAGTTGGGAGGCCTTCTCATCCTAAATTATATCTTCAGTGTTACTCCAGGGATTCTTGGGTTGAGGTTTTCTTTGGCCTGAATTTACAACCAAGGGTATAACTTTTTTGTTTATGCCAGTATTACCCTTCCTTTCACATGGGAAGAGAATTCTGTTTGCTTTGTTTTTTGCATAAGGTTTTTTTATATACATGAGTTATTTTCCCTGTTGGTCTGGTTTTTGGCTGAGGTAAACAAGCCAAGATCCTCTCTAACCCTGAAGCCTCTCTATTCCCCAACCTAGGATTCATTTATTTGCTTCAGTTGTAGTATGAATGCATCTTCCCTGAAAACAAATGATTATGCCATCTTCATGTGAGTCTGTGTGTGCTACTGCCTGGGGTTTTGTGTGTAGAACTAAACTTATTTCCACACAGGAGCTGTAGTTTCCCTCTTTCTTCTGGGAGCTTACAGTACAAGAATATCATGTGCTGGTACTTTCTTCAGGCCTTTGTCTATCTTCCCCACATTTACATTTACTTTCCATATACATAACTCCCCAAATTCTTCTCACCTCTTCCTACAAAATGTCCTGCAAAAGTTGTTGCCTGCAATATTTTATTTAACACCAAACCACTTATTTTTCTACTTGCTTTTAATCTTCTACTAGTATTGTTCTTTAGGTTGGCCCTGAGACAGCCAGACGTTAAAGCAAAGCTCTGCAGTGTTTCCTGGTTCTGAGCTTCTCAAAAAGGAGGCTAAACTCAAATGACTGGCTTTATTTATAAAACAGACAATTTCAAAATTTTTACATTAAAGTTGGTCTGATTTGGTAAGAGAAGAATAGGACTAAAAGTCTTGTAGACCTTTTCCTAAAGAACAGCTCCCCACTTCCAGGCTTGGTTTCAGTCAGTTCTGTGACTTTCTGACTTTCAGCCCTGTCTGCACTGTTTGGTCTGTAGGACTGTGCTCTTTCTGTCCTGGAGGAGGGCCCTCTATCAGCCCAATCCTTTTAACTCTGTCTTGGACTGTGCATAAGCTTCAGATTCCCAGGTCCTTGCTGTTGCTCTTGCTGATCCCACCTTGGACACTCTTACTCCCCATGGGAGAGGCAGTCTTCCCTAGAGATTCCCATTAGAAGGGTCAATGTTGTCCAAACAAAGGCTTTCAAATTAACACAACAAGCATAGTGAGAAGAAACATATAAAATAGGCACTAAAACTGTGCTTTAAAACACTTTAAAAAAAGTAAATTCAAACACAATTTGACAGTCATAGAACAGCAATATGTCTAAGTGCAACACCAAATAAACACAGTGGGTGTAGAGTTGTTTCTATTCAGAGTGCTTAAGATTCTGCTAAAATAGATATTCACACAAATCAAAACAAGGTTTTTGACTGCCAAGAAAAAGGTAAAAGCAAATTGTAACAATTAGTTGGAACACATCTAAATTATATTTAACTCTAATCAAAGAATATCTACAATTTATGTATAGTCAAAAATTATAGGGGAGCGTATTTTTATATATCTAGTTTTGGAAGTCAATGTTTGGGGGTTATTTTTCATCATAAGGCTCCAAACAGATGAAGAGTAAACAATGGGTGTGACATTGAGATATTTTAATAAGGCATTTGATATGTTACCTCATGAAACTCTGCTTGCAAAATCAGTTTCAACTGGCTTGAATATTAATATTGTAATGCTCATTACACACCTTTGGAGAAAAAAAATAGTATAGCTTGGTTGATTAGACAAATATGATACTTAAAAATATTTTGTAAGTATGTATTTGATCAACTGAAAGGAACAAGAAAACATTAAATTTTTGCACAGCTAATTTTCTTTGAAATATTTGTTGTTTGATTAATTTTTTTTGTGATGACCTTTTTATTTGTATTTTACTTCCAGTCCTGTACTTCACAGTCTGGCTTTAGTAAAGTCTTCCTTTACTTATACTAATTGTGATTTTATGTAAAATATGAGTCTTGTCAATGTAGTAAAAAAAGCATGGGCTAGCTGTTGAATTTTCAGGTGATAATAAAGGAAACGTAAGAGATCCAAAGTTGGAAACTGAGCACTATAAGAAATTATGTAGAAGCTTGCTGAGCAATCAAATCCGTGTGAGATTGAAGAGATGGGAAATTTGTCACTGAGTAGGGGTTATATACTAAATGAAAAATAGAAGTAAAGTGGCCTTGCATCTAAGTTTCTTTCAAAGAAAACTTGTAGATCTCCACATTCTCTCAACAGAGCTAGGTCATCCATCACTTTTGAAAGCAAAACAAAATTGATGTGGTTTGCTATATTTGATTAGAAACCATCAGGCATGTGCACAAATGAGTAGGCAGTGAGCTAAGGAATAACAGATTTACCAAGTGAAAATTAGTGCAATTTATTTTGAAATAAATTACCCTGCAACAGAAATGCCTCTGAGGTCATATTAAAAAACAATAACATATTTCAGATGATGTTTTCTATATTAGTCTAATATGACTTTTATTTTTAAAAAATGGGTTTACTATGAATAACTCTCATTGATTATTTTCCTGAGGTAATTTTCTGTCTTTTTCTTGAGTTTTTTTTTTAACCTTTAAAATACAATTGTTTATTTCTTTATGAAAGACATACTGTGAAATATTTCATCTAAAAGGTTATGGCACACATCTTTGCAATGGTTAACCTTCATACTTAGAGTGGAGAATAAACACGCATTTACCACTCTGGTGTAAAATACATATACATGTACATACACATGCATGTACATATATATACACACATAAATCTGGGCATCTGTGTACAGAATTAGATAATGCAAGTGAAAGTATCTATAGCAAAGGATGCACTTTCCATTTTTACGTTTTTATATATGTAAGCCTATAGATGAATTATTTTTATTTCTCATTATAAGGTGGAGTCATACTTTAAGTTCATAAGGATCAGCTTCCTTTTGTTGTAATGACTCAGGTGAAAGTGGAAAACTCTTCAGATAAAGTCAAGTGAAGGACTGTATTTGAACTGGTCAGTGCAGTACTGACTCATGACATTCTTGGGGTTTTATGGCTTGTCATTTAACAGGGTTTTTTTGGTCATTTTTAAATGTCTTCAGTCCTCTCACTCAGTGTGGGATTATTTTTGGTTGTTTCACTTCTTAATAATATGTTCTTAGCGTATAGGATGGCATGAGTATGTGAACGTGTTAAAGGAGAAAGGATGCTGAGATGAAACTGGAGAGCTATCCTGGATGATAAGAATCTAAGTAGGCATTGGCCTTAATAAACTGCCTTATCAATTGTGTCAGGCTTCCCCTTGGAAGAAACTGGTTTGTTCAATTGAGAAATACATTATGAAAGCAAGTACAAAAACATTATATTACAAAAGCAAATCTTGGGTTGGACAACCAAGGGACAAAGGAGCTGGTGTGAAACAGGAAACACTAGTGCCTCTTCTAGTTTCCATTTTCTTAATTTCTCTTCTGTTCTTGTGCTTCCTCGTCATGCTCAAGCGCTCTGACCCTCTCACCCGTATGTTAGAAGGATAGTAGTATACAAATGAGGAGTGGTGCTGAGCCAAAAACTTGACTTTTTCTTACAAATAAGAAAAGCACACATAACTTTTTGGTTGGGCCGGTATTTGTGCAAAAAAGCTTTTTGATCTTGATGCTGCATTATGTAGGAATTTGTTATTCTAGAATCTTATGTCTTTTTTTTTAATCATTCCCAGCCATGTTTTTGGCAATCATCTTTAAAACAGCAACAGTAATGAATCAAGAGTCATAGAATCATAGAATCATTTAGGCTGGAAAAGACTCTTAAGATCGTCGAGTCCAACCATTAACCTAGCACTGCCAAGTCCAACACTAAACCATGTCCCTAAGCACCACATCTACATGTCTTTTAAATACCTTCAGGGATGGTGACTCTATCACTTCCCTGGGCAGCCTGTTCCAATACTTGACAACATTTTCGGGTTGGTATAGACATTGATGACCTAGATATAGACGTGTAAAATTAGCTAACTCATTTAACTAGATTTGACTAGATTTAATCAGTGACTTGGCACAAAAAATATCTTAAGCATTCGCTCTCAATTAAGGAGAGATAAGCAGAGGTTATGACATAAATAAACATTACTTGTACAGTCTGATATTGTAAGAGATTAGTGCAGTAGCTCCCAATCTGTGGGGAAAAAACTTCAGAAGTAAAGTGTTTATAGCCCAATTTTAAGGACTAGTCAGAACATGTGAGTGGGGCTGATGAACATAGGCATAGACCAGGACAACATATTTGTAGTCAACATTCCCCACCCCACCCCATTTAAATCTGTTGCATTTTAATCCTCTATCAGTTTTATTGTGTCACTTAAGTAAGTAGCTACTGTGTATAACTGTGCCCCTTTAGCTGTTTTGTTTGTTGAATTAACTCAGTTTATTCTTATACTTAATAAACATTTATAAGTATTTATTACTGAAACTGTACTCTTCTGCTAAGTTTCTTTTTGTGTCCTTTTACATTGTAGAAGCCATACTTTTATTTTCTCTGTGAAGTATAATCACCTACATATTCATCTTTCTCTTTAGATAGGACCTCAATTTATTATTTTATCTCCCCAGTTTAAATGTGACTGTTTTCTAATTTTGTCTCAGTAAGATTTTTTTTCTTTTTTGATATCATAATTTTTTAAGTGTCCCTGCTTCAACAACAATCCATAGATGAGAAAAAAAAAAAGTTAAAGGAGAAATAAAATTTTAGATGGTGAAAAAATTGAAACCATTATATCTCTACCTATCTATAACTGACTGTTGCTGTTTTGAGGGGAGGAGACTGTAGGAGAAGGCTACAGCTTGTGAGTGGTTGGGGGTGAGCAGGGGGAAGCACAGCTAGGTGAGGGGGCTCTTCTGCTGGGCCGCATGTCCCAAAGCTGCATCCTCCAACCCCATAGAGAATATTGCAGATCATGTGGGTGTCATCAAGTCAAAACCTCAGGTAAACTGTACTGTGTTTCAAGTTTACAGTGTCTAAGTTTTTACTGTGTTGCAGGGTCAGGGGACTGATAGCAGTAAACCAGCATTTACTTTTTCCTTTTCCAGACCCCAGGTAACATATAAGACCAAGTGAAAGAAGCAGTACTCATTTTCAGGTATCTAAATAGCACAGTTCTCATATTTATTCAAAACAGCCTGAAGGCTGAAAAACACTAGCCTAATTATAGTTCTTATAGTAGAGATCATTTGTGAGCACAAATAATAACTCAGCATATATAGCGTTCAAGGTACATCAAGTGTGTGTTTCAGAATAATAACAGAAAGAAAAGATAGACAGAAAATTCTCAGGTTAAGTCCTTTTGGTACAAATACATAAAATTTCAATTTACCCGACTTCTTTACAGATGCAGGATTAGAAAATAATAAAAAAAAAGATAGTTTTCCATTTTAAAAAACCCTCCAAATTATATCTTTTGAATTAGAATGCCCTTAGTTCACAAGAAGGGCAAGGCAAGCCTCAGAATGTGTGAAATCCTGCCCTCTTGAATATGTGGGATTTTTCTCTCTCTGAATTTGAAAGAATTATGATTTCATAAAGTCTCCCAGATAGACTGCACAATAATCTTGCCCAGATGAGAGGATTTTAGATAAAAATCCTCACTGATGCTACCAGAGCTTTTCCTGTACAGATGGGAACCACTGAATCATCTGGCCATTATGCTCTCTTGCACAGGATTTAATAAGATTGAAGAGAGTTAAAAAATACGGGATAAAAATGAGAGACATGTAACTATTTTGCTGAAAAGAGCTTAAGGAGAGGGGAGGTTGAAAGAGGCACTCAAAACAGCTACTGGTAAGCATTCGCATAAAACAAGAAATGATTGATCCACATGAAAGATGACAAATTAATCCTAGTAAAAATAAATGGCGTTTGTACAATGCCTGGAATTGTATAATTTAAATGTCTGCAGCATGATAATTCTACATCTAATAGTTTATCAGATTAAGACGTGATTAAACATTTACATAAGGAAAATAATAAAAAACAAACAAAAAAAATCTTCAAGTGTCAAAGTGCAATTCTGGATTCTTCCAGATATAGATTTGGAAAAAGTCTTTCTCCACATTCTTGTTGATTTAATGAGCTCCCTAGTATGAGGCATCAAACGCTCTGAGCAGGATCAGGAAAATGAATGGCATTAGTGAAGCTGGGAGACTGCAAACCTGGTCTTGTATAACGCTCTTCATCTTATCCAATAAAATTTTGCATGTATTAACTCTAAAATTAATTTGCTTAAGGTCATTTAAACATTAGCAAATTTAGAGCAAGTTACGTAATCTACAGATTGAAAGTGTTCTCATACAAAATTAAACTGTTCAGTTTCTTTCTCAAATTAGTTCCCCAGGTAGCTGCACTAGAAACTAGAAGGATAGAAAAAGTATTACTCTTAAATCAACTTGACACCAGAGAAAGTTCATATTTCATAAAGAAGAATTGATAATCAAAGACTCAGGCTGCCTGTAGCTGGAATCTGGGTTTCCACCATGGAGTTATGAAATCACAGGCAAGTTTGGGATTGGAAAGGAACTGTTTTCTCACATGAGCAAGATGGACAAATTCAGTAAATTGCATTATCATATTTGGAAGTATTACATTAGTCTACTTATTGAACTAGTTGTAGTGACCTCCTTAATGCTCTGATTCTTTGATATAGTCTTCTGCTACCTTTCTAAAACCTTTGCTTTTTCAGCATTGCTACCGCAGGGACTAATGTGAGGAAGGAAAGAGACTGTTTTCCTTTAATATGGTCTCTGGGTAATACACTAGCAAAGTAACAAACAGAACTTAGACCATTATAACAATAACTCAGGTAGCTTAACTAGAAAAGAGAAGACTAGCAAACAAAACAAAAGTGCACAACTCTGAATAGTTAAAATCATCATTTAGTGATAATGTGTAATTCTTCCAGTTTCTGTGGCAGAATACAGGAACTTATACACCATAGAATGTATTTTTTCTTCTAAAATAGGTTTCAAACAACAATAGTCATATTTATACCTTTGGTTCTTCTTTTGATAACTGCTAGACGTGCTTAACCACCTTTGTGTTAAGCCACTGACACTTCATAAGCATCAGCTATTGTTGGAGAATATGAACAGAATAGGGTATAGAACTGTTTCACACACATAAAACAGTGTTTAGGAGTTTCCACAAGTACTTTGTTCTCAATTCAGATTCAAACCTCCTCAAAATTTTCTGAATATCTCTGTATAAGCAATGTAATTGGTTAAGTAGAACAGCGTGCTAAACCATCACCATCACCAAAAGTGACAATGTCATCATGGGCATTTTAGCCAAAATCATGGTCGCTGTAGGTTAATTTGAGTGCTGCCTTGTGTTTTTCTCTCACAATTTTTGACACTGACTGTAGAGCAAGTCTTTGTGATGTTCACAATTTTTACACCTCCTTTTTGGTGTCTATACTTTGACTAAAACTCGACACAAAATAAATGAATCAAGAACAATTTAAATTATGTAACAAGAACTTAATTTGGGGCTAATCAGATTCTTGGTTTTTAGTAGTTTTGATAACATTCCCTTGAGCTGAGTTCTTGTTGGATAAGTAAATATCTATTTGGACATGGTTTCTTCAGTCTGGTTTAGTAAGCATAATAGAAATAATCTAATTGTTTCCAAGAAATCAGGAATTCTACCTCAAATACTCAACATGCTGACGTTCCACTAAAAATGTTCAACACCCTTTGAAATAGGTGCTTCAAGGAGCATTCATGTAAACTTGTTCCCTAGAAGAAAAAGTGGACAAAACCTCAGTGATGCTGATGAAACTTAAAGGGGTAGCAGCTAGTGTAGCTGTATGAAGGGGATGATGCCAGGACAGCAGCTTTAAAAAACCTGGAGAAACGGAAGATGCTCATTACTTGACAAAACTCCAAAGAACGTTGAAATGAGGCCCTTATAAAAGGGCTCAAGAACTTGGAAATTAAGGAGGTGGAAGCAGTGTAGGTATCATTTTGAGGTTTATATTGAATTTGGAAAAGAAAAATCACATGGCTACGAAGCAGAATAAAGACCGTACAACTAAGATAACTATATCAATAATTGCTTTTCAGTATTCTGAAAATGTGTTGCTTTAAATATTTATGAGTTTATTAAAAAATTAATTATTTAATGATTATTTACCAACAGACCATCAAAGTCAATAGTGTTTTTTATAGCACTGTTTGTTTTAACATAGCTGGGAGATAGATTGAACACTTCCTTAATTCTTCAGTTAGCTGCAGCCCTCAAAATCAGAAGAATTAATCATCTTCTGTAAGGAAAGAATATGTGATTAAGTGATTCATTTTAAGTACATATCAAGTTCTAAAAAGGAAACAACTTCTGTTTTTCATCTTAGTTGGGATGAAGGATGAAATCTGAAATGCCCACATCTCTCAGGAGAATACTTTCTCTTCTAAAAATTCTGATCTGAATTACTCAGTGGAGTCCTACAGCTCTACATAAGATGCTTTTGTGCGTGCTGTTCACATTCTGAGTCATGTAAACTTGCAAGGAAAGGAGGAAAACAACACAGAGTGAATGTTTAATGTTCTACAGATTGCTCCACGTGTTAATTTTTTCTATAACACAGATTACTCTTCTACATTTACTCTGCAGAGCACTGCATGAGACAGATATATTATAGCACACTAAACAGTTTCTGCCCTGTTTCAAGTTTGATGAAAAAGGCACAAAAGATAATGGAAAACTCACTTTTGAAACAAAAAGCACAGCTGCTAATGACAGCATGAAATTTTGAGCTATATGGAGCAAGACAAAATAGAGTATGATAAGGTGTGCCAAAATACAACAAAACATTCATATTGAGAGTTTTCTAATTATTTTACATTTATCTAATCAAAACAAACGCTGCTGGAAGAGCTCAAGTAGAACAGGAATGATTATTCTTCAAGTCTTGATGCTTAAAATTAGGTATCTAAATCTTCAGTTTGACTCTAAGGGAGTCTGGAAGCTAATAATGCTAAAATATGAATCAAAATGTGAAGAGTTGGATGCTTGTATATCAAAATAATTGTCTCCTTGCTTTAGAGTCCATTGAAGGAAACAACATAAGAATGGTGTCAGTCATATGCTAAATAAAAACCACTGCCCTACACTTAAAATCACTAGAATTGTCCTGTCTGGGAGATTTAGAAGACTGTATCAGACTATATCAGGAATATAAAATAATGACTACTCATAAAAGGAGAAATGTTCGGTTGATGCAGAAATATCTATAGATTGTTCATACTTGAGTTCCAAACAGACAACAGTTCCAAAAGCTGCAAGATGGAATCAGCTGGAAAAATCAATTACAGCTTGGATCAGTAGGAATTTTACTTAATTCCTTCAAAGACAACACAAGGAAAGAATCAGTATAAACTGAAGAATGCCTTATGATAGTTTTCCTAATACTATACAAAAATTTGTCTGTCCAAAATAGGCTGTATGAATTGACATGTACACAGTATACTCTCTGCAGACTGGTTATTAGTATGTTAAGAAGAACTGTTGGGTGTGTATATATATATAATGAATAAGGGCAAGTTTTGTGGTGGCCTTATTTTGGGCTTAATTACAATCAATTAATTGTTTCAGGTGGGTAATGAATGAGGGATTTTAAAGCAAGACTTGAAAGCTAGGATAGAATTTTAAGCAGGTTGGCCATACATTCAGCTGAGGTTTACTGAACAGTCATTGCTTATAGGTTTGAAATAGCAATTTTACATCCTAACATGAAGGGTTGATTTTTGATGAAAGCGAACTTGGTAATAATTCACAGAATTGGATAGAAATAAGATCCATGCATCAAAATATGTCTAAATAATCTAAATTATTTTGCTACTTTGTTTATATGACAATGCACTTTTTCATCCTTTTTCAGCTAGGATTTCATTTTGCAACTATCACACTGTTTCATATGTAGTCACGCACCATTTCATATGTAGCCAAATAGATCCACTGGACCAGCTGCATACTTAGTTAAATGGATCCACAGGCAGCAAATCAAAGCGCTTGCTATAATACTGCTTTTAATGTTTGAAAATAGATATGTCATACCAGTTTCATATTCCTGAACTGTTTGTTTAACTCTGCTTTTTCTTAAGTTACTGTTGGAATGCTTTAGTTTATTCACATCACGATGAACTTGGCTTTGCTTTTGCACGTTTTGGGTTAAAGTGGAGGCTACTCCACTGACTATAGTTGTACCACCAAATTTAGAAAAGAGTGAGAGCATAATCTCAACAAAAGCCCATATCACAGTTTAATACTGTGTTTTATTTTAAAACTGTGTTTCAAAAAATGTTTGCACTAAATAAAGCTGCACTACCAATAGGTTGTATATTATCTTAGTCTGCTTTGCTACTACAACTAGACTGATACCTGTACCTGACCTAGTGTTAAACTAGCTACTGAGGTATCTCCATGTTGCATGGATGGGGTTAGCAGCCACAGCTGGGATAGATAAGAACTTCACATTTGTTAATTTTGTCTTACATCCACGGAGACTTAGACTACAATATGGTCCTGTGTGAACAGCAGTTTTAAATAAGAGAATGTAACTTTGCTATGCTCTCATGGCTGGTCTAAGCAATTCTCCCCAAAGGCCTTTGTATTGCTTGTCACCTAACACAGGTTTGAGTGTAACATGATTTTATTTTGAAGGGCTTTGCGTAATTATCCGCTATCCAGTCATATTGTTCCTGATTCCCCAGTGAGCTCCATTATGTCTGGTAAAGTCTGTAAGTAGTATGTAGTGCTGGAATGCATTTGAACAAATATTGTCCTGTTGATTCCTGCCCCTTTATTTTTGGAGCACTATCTAATAGAGCTGAGGAAATATATCACATGAATAACTCATTAATTTTGCCATTCCTGTATTTGCCAAATCACTGGTTCTCAAATATATTCATTGTTCAAACTTACGTGGGAATTTATTAGGTAAATAAATCTTCATCTGCAGGCAATTTTTAATAGATGGTTACGAAGTTTGCCAATTTACATTGGGTTTATTCTGTTCTGTAATAAGAGATGTACATTCTAACAAGACTTGCAAATTCTTGTTATTTTCAAATAGATGGTAAACTGAGTTTCCTTAGTCCTGCAATTCAGAGTAACAGTTTTTGTTTACGGTTTCCCATTCTTTGGATGGAACCATTAATGATTCATCCCTCAAACTTTCTTCTCTGCTTCTTTCCTTTTGAACAAAATTTTGCTAAGTACTTTCCAGAAAAAAAGCAGGTGAAACATGAGGTGGCCTTTCAATATCTCCTTTCCCTTTCCTCTATCTTATGCACTGAGTTTTCTTATCCATTCTCCGTCTCTAGTCCTTCCATTTGTTCCAGGCACTTAATTCTGTTCTTCCTTCCTCCTTCTCAGCTGCCTTTTTCTAATCCTCAGCTCTTTCTTTTGTCTCTTTGTCACTTCATGTTATCTCTACTTCCTGTACTCAACTGTCCACAGAATCTTTTTGTCTGTGATCTTGTCTTGTAATTTAATCTTTTTGGCTGTTCCACTGGCCTTTCTCTCAGGAAATAACCTTTCCTGAAAATATATCCGAGTCCTATGTTTCTGTCCTTCAACCCCTTGTCTTCCCCCCGCCCCATCCTGTTTTTAATACTGCCAATTCAATATTAGTTGTAAGTCAATTTACGTAATCCACACCGCTCTGTCTAAACTGCAACTTTAGATTTTTCTCAATCACCCCTCAAGATTGTGGAAGACACCATTACATTGTGAGTAAAACACTTCCTATAGGAAATGTGTTAACCAGTTGCAAAAGACTGAGTTTATGTTTGAATGGGACAGACTGCAGGTGGAGTAACAAGAGGGTTTCTGGGTTTATCTGCTTGGTTTGCTGCCTTGAAACTTGTCTTCTGCCTTTTTGGTGCTTACTAAGTCACTAAGAACAAACACCTCGTAGGTGATTAGCAATTACATGTGCCTGAAGAAAACAGTTTTTTGAAAGTAGACTTTGTCTCACCCATCTCTATTCTCTGAATAGAGAGTTGCTGGAGAAAACCGGTTGTGGTCTGTGTGAACAGATTGTGCTAGAATATATATGCTCACAGAAAAATGCAAATTGACTATGCATATTGTAGCTGCGTTTCAAACCTTGTGATTTACTTAACAACTTAATAGTCTTTTAATAAAACTTTCTAATGTAATTTTATACGAATGTCACCTGATATCTTAAACATCTTTACTTAGAAGTAGTGCCTAATATATTTTTATAATGTGTGCTATGAACTGTGTAAATCTATGAATTCTGAAACTTCAGAATGATGTTGACTTCCTGACTGAAAACAAGTAAATGATTTAGCAGAGATGCAAATGTAGAAGCCTGGCATGTATTTTGATCCTGTTCCAAAATGTTGACAGTATAACTGTACTACATATATCTTTGGACTTTTTTAGTGAAAGAATACAGTGCATGTATGTTCTGTAGCACACGTTGAGCAAGTGAGCACGGCAGGTGTATTTTACAGTGCATATAAATACTTTTACTGAATCAATACTATTGGATTATATCAGGCAAGCAATACCATTTGTTAAAAGAAGTGCATGCTGTGGTTTTTCTGAACTATCTCTGAAGTTCAGTTGTAGGTCTTTTTCTATTGTACTAAAATACTAGATCATCACTACTGACAACCTGTAATCACTGCTTTTAAATTTACATGTTGATTGATAAGGCCTGATTATGATGTGATTAAGAATGCATAAGAAATGGGAAACTTCTGTTCCCAGCAGTGACCCAGATTTCTTTTGTGACTGCTTAAACAACTTAGCCTCTCGGTATTCTTTTTCCCATTTAAGCAAAAAGAGGACATCAATGTTCTCCTTCCTTGTGGAAGTATACAGGAGTAATGTCTCCTATATTTGTGAGTACTAGTAAGGTAATCATATATGTGTTAAGGATAAACACATAAATTTAATTTATAGTGAATTTCAACTGCTGATTTATAATCGCTTATAGAAACAAAATAAGTTGTGTTGTTTTGTTTTGTTTTCTGGCACTTTTCTTTCAAATTTCATTATATTCATATGTGACTGGGTAATCCTTTTTAAACAAATTTCTATAAACTCAGAAAGACTGAAGATCAAGAATGTACTTGGCTTGTTTCTGACTCCAATATAAACTACAGGAAGGGTAGGATATACTGCAAAAAAAAAGATCTTTTAACTGAATATTTTAAAAGCTGTAATGCACTCTCTTTTTCTTCTTTTTGAGTAAAGCACTTGGAGAAAATCTGATATTTTTGACAAATCTCAACTTTTCAAATATTACTGTACTGGTGAAAATAGATTTTTGCATTTAATCGGATAGTATGTCATATGTAATTAAAAGTCTGTCATTTTAAATTAGCTAAGTTTTGGAGGAGAATTAGCTGAATCCTGAAATGGGTTCATTGAGATGTACAAGAACTGAAGAGTTTCAAGTAACCCTTTTGCATCCCTCATTTAAGAAGTGTGGGTCTATTAATACTTCACACCATATTACTGGCAGGAGTAAGGTGGTTTCTTGTGAACGTCAGGGTTTATTGAATGACCTATGAAAAAGGAAGGAAAATGAAATAAAATGGATGCAGAATATAAGGCTATAGACTTAATTTTGTCCCAGGAACTACATTATAGGTAAGAAGTATGAAGATATCCTTTTTTGCATTGGGATTTGCCAGCATGAAACTGGTACGTTAGCCCTTTTGCATCATCTCATTCCTCTGTACAGGACCAGTGGCAAAATCGTTAAAAATTAGTTGCAAGGGGAAAAGGAGAGACTGGGATGCAGGGGATGAAATTTCCATATTCCTTGAACTTCTTAGCTTTTTTTTTGTTCTGTTTTTCATTTTATGATTCACTCAGATTGTTATAATGTTGTCTGGAAAGACAAAGGATTCTGGCTGGGTAGAACTGTGGACTAACTGATACGTAAGACAATGACATTGTCTCCCAGCTGGAAAGTGCGCCACATTCTTTACCATATCTAGTTGTTGTAATATCAGTATGATACTTTGATGATATTTATCCCCTTAAAGAAGTGGAAAATTCTGTAATATCCCAATCACAAAGACAATAAGCCAGAATATTTGCCCCATTAATTTTTCCTTGTGCTCCTCTGGGACAGGCTAATCGCTCTAAAAGAGAGACAGGGTAAGATGTGCCTATGAACCTTATTATATTCTCCTCTTGTTCTCTAGAACTGTAGGAAATGTGTCTTACCCCGTACAGATACTGGAGCTCACAGACCTGCTAGCTTCAAAGTCAGTAAGTGCATTCTTTGAAGAACAGGTTCCTTTATATTCTTAGTACAACTTGGGATGGAATCAGATCTATGATGAGATATATGGCTAGGAGTGAATTAGGCTACACATCATTGTATATTAATATAGACTTGTATTCCAGACATGCAATCACTATTTAGATTGGCTTATTCCCTGGCAAAACCCACTTGAAAACAAATGATCATGCTTCATCTCCATGATGCAGAATTAGGACAAATGCAGGAACTCTCAAACTGTAGGAGAAATGATTCTCTAGTGCTGTAACGATCAGACAATTCATGGATACTTATGGACTGCATGGGGCATTTGAGCACACTTCATGTTTGAACACAGCCTCAGAAGTCTGCACGGCTTTTTAAAATTTCTGTGAAGATTCATTCCTATAATAATGCATAACATAAACGAAAGGATTCTATTTTAGGTTGAGGTTTGCTGTGACTGTACAAAAGAATGTTTTTATATCTTGTTGAGACAACTTATCCATTGTTGCTCAAGCAGTTTTTTACTGGTGGGGGAAAGGTTACCTAAACTGCAGTGATAGTGGATATTAACAATTTGCCAGTGTGCCTCAGCCTCAGGTTAGGGGTGGCGGTGTTGTGGGGTGCTTGTTGTTGTTGGTGGTGGTGGTTTTCTAATAACGTATCAGACAGATCTACCTAGAGCTTGCAGGTGACTGTTACAGGTCACTTTCTCTTGGAAAGTGCAAAAATATGTAAGGGAAGATAGATGCCCTGACAGAACTTCTGCTTAAAAATAAAACCAGCTTAATGAGGCTGATATAGTGTGCTTGCTACTTTATTGATACAATTTCAAAAGCTATCCTTTCTGTAAAATAAGTTAAACAATTTTTTTTCTATTCTATCACAAACTAGTTAAAACTCCTAGCTACACAGCATCTGTCTCCAGAAATCGCCCCTGTGTGTGACTTTGAGGAAATGAGGTACAGAACAGAAAATATTCCATGTTAGTGGACAGAAATAAATCACGGCAAATGTGTAAATGTAATGTCAGGATTACTACCATAGAGCTTCATAGGTAAATATTCAAAATTAAAAGTATCTAAATAGGTTGGAAAACCAACTTAAAGACTAAACAAGCCTAATACAAAAACTTTGCTAGTCTTGTTAATACCTAATCCTTACGAATTAAATTTCTTGCTATGGTTTTAGTAAACTTTTTCATGTGAAGTAAATGTTCAGCTTTCTAGATAAACACAGCATGATATGTTCTGCTTATTACATATTTAAATACTCAAGATTGAATGAGCTGCCAAATTATGAAATGTAGAGTATTAGCTCTTTCACTTCCATGAGTGAATATTTTCAGCTGTGAAGTTTTCAGGATCAGTGTTAAAACACTTTTCTTATTTGGATGTTTACTTTAAATGCTCTAGTCAGTTGCATGAGGACGGCCCAGAAGAGAAAAAGTTAGAATTAATGTCCTTGTTTAAATCTGTTAACAAAAAAAGAACTTGTTCCTTCCTTCTTACCCTTTCTACAGGCTCCTTTCTTTAGAGTGCAATACTAAGATTCTCCAATAGATGCCCTAAGAGATCTCTTATAAACATCACGACTAAGTACTGAAATTAAGTCTCTTCAGCTTTCTCTTTGTGTGTGTGTGTGCGGGGTTAACAGAATCTGTGTTATCTACTATCGAGTGGTATTATGTTTTCAGATTTCAATGATAATGAAATTATTTGATCCCAAATGAAGTCGAAAAAGGGTGGAAGATAAGAAATTAAATATCTATCCTCATTTCTCAATTATTTTTCAATAGTAATTTTTAATGTGCATCTTAATTCTGTAGTGTATTATCTCTTTACTTTTTAATCAGTTATTACTTTATATTCACAAGATGAGAATGGGGGCAACGTCATCTTGTCAGAATCATTATCATTGCAAAGCTGCTACACACTGAAATGAACCTATAACATTTATTTGATTAGAAATAATGGAGAAGTCTACAGATCTAACCTCAGAGTCTAGGTTTTTTTTTTTTTCTCCTGAGTTTACATCTGTTGTTTTGTGCTATACATATGAATTATTTTGATGCATTTCAAAGATATGTTTGTTGTGTGTGAACACTATTGCATATTCCTTTTATTTAAGGAATTGAGTCCCTTTGTGAGAACTGGTTCTGAGGCGATATGGGGTAAATCTTAATGTGCCTTTATGATCCTTTTGTCATTTGGGAGATCTCCTGTGCCAGATGGCTGGCACAATCTTTCTCCAAGCCACAGGCAAGCTAATTTTCTTCTATACCATTTGCCAGTGTCTGCCATTCTGGTGCTTATGATGCCCTGCTGTTATAAAAGCACCAGTCCAGGTCTCAGTACACTTTATTGTGCTTTTTGATCGGCACAGAGTTTATAGTGGATGCACTATCATCTTTCATTAAAACATTAAACAGACATTGAGTGAATTAGGCCAGTGGAAGATGAGAGAAAGACGTATGTGTCCAAACTTCATGCTGCGTGTGTGAGCGAGAGACAGATAGATATTTGGAGGATTTTTCATGCCATCTTATGTCAGAGCAGGCTGAGAGTTCTTTTGTTGTCATTGGCTTCAAGCTAATCAATGATCTTCACCAGTAACAGCTGTACTGAAGGGGCAGCTGTTGTCTTCCAATTAAAAAAAAAAAAAAAAGGGAAGTGGAAATTAAACCCTACAAAGGGCAGTACTTTGGACTGTGTGTTTTGAAATAAGATTTCTTTATTGCTTGAATCTATCAGATTGCCTAAAACTATTTCTGTTATTAAGCTACAAATAGAAGTGTGTTTAAAGTGTTGTATATTCTTGATTCAAAGGAAAAAAAAATTTTGGATTTTTTTTTTTTGTCTTTTTTACTATTTTGTAACTGTTAGGTTAGCTGGGACAACAAAATAATTGATACTTGGTAGTATAAGATTTTAATATCCTGAATTATTTGGTAACCTAATAACATTATTCATGGGAACACTTTTCTCATTTTGAATGTTTAAAGATATACCACAGAAAAATAAAATGTTGTTGTTACACTTACAGGTGGTGGGTGATACCACACTATACAGAAGTCACTGGAATAATCTGAAGAGTGAGTAACAGTGCAAATCTCTGAAACTTCCTATTTTTTTCCTTACTGATTACTAATACAAAAACCCTAGCACGAAAAAAATGATTTTAAATAGCTTTAGAAGTGTTAGCAGTAGAAAAGCCAAGAGAAGAAAAATAGCCACTTCTGAAATATTATGCTTACTCTCTAATTCTGCATTCATTTCTCAGGTAGATAATTCCGGAGAAAGAGTTACTTGTGGTAGAAAAGGACATCCAAACTAGTCAAAGAAAGTGACCATTGTTCTAAATTCAGTGAGTAAAAGATAGGCTGTGAAGTATGAGAGCAAATGTTTTGGACAAGTGCTGAATGGGTTGCTAAACAACTTTCAACACACAAACATGTTATTTGCATTGATTTCCCCTTAATGTATTGAGATTTTGATCTTCTCTTTGTCTTACATAAAGTTTTCTGCTGTATTGGATCCTATAGTAAACAGCACGTCATAAATACAACATAGAGGATTTTCATTATTAATACCTATAATCTTAACAAGCGTAAACCAGCTTTGAAGTTCCTCTGTTTCTCACCTTTATAATAAAACATTAGTACTTACTGCATGGCTCCTCCTCTGCCCAATATAAGAATGGCAAATGCTTCAAATACAGAATTCTGGTAGAAGAATGAAAACCAAGCATAACTGACTGGCAAGCACATGGGACTCGTAAGTATACCAAACTCTGAAAATTGTGTGGCATACTGCATGGGATCTGGTAAGCTACTATCATAAACTATCCAAATTAAGGTTATGGAAACCAGAAACATACTTCTGAGCATCAGCAGTCTCTCTGGACTAACAATTAATTGTTAAACACAGAATAAATTCTCCATTAGTGTACGTTGGTCTGCATTACATCAACTGAAGTAATATCCCAGTCTAATACTCTGTGGACAAAAATGTTTCGGCTGCAAACAGTGATGATGTAATGCATGGGTCACAAAATGATGAAAAAATTTTGGTTGGTTCACATTTTTTTTTTTCTGTGGAAAAATAGAGCAAACAATACACAAAATAAATCTCAAACAATATCCATTGAGCTGAAGATGGAAAGCTGTCAGGATATGAATATGTAAAATTTATTTTCTAACTACTATCTGTGATAGCTGATACAGAGCTAAATTAGAGGAAAAATTAGAAAAGGTATGTGCTACAAATACATCAAAGTAATTTTAATTAAATATGAGCTTTGTAAACTGGGTGTCCCAGTGAGTGTCCAAAGAAGAAAGATGAGCACGATCAGATACACTCTTAAATTTGAGTGTAAATAATGATACAACAGTTAATATTTTAAGGTATCTTGGCATTCTTGCATTTTTGAATGTGTGTAAGTCCCTCACAACATTTACAGATTTTCAGAATTTTTTGAGAGCCTTTCATGTGCTATTTTTGGGTTCTTTGTCTACAAATCTGCAAAGCCAAGCAGTAAGTTATAGTATATGAGACCTTGCATAATTTGATAGTTATCCTGACTACTTCATTAATTGGGTTATATAAAACATTTATGTAATTGTTGGTTGTTTGTTTCATGTACTTCCATAATGACAAAGGAGAATGGATGAGCAAGGTCCCTGTTTGCCCTCACAAGATTTCAATTTCCACTTAGTTTGGAACAAGTCATTTTTATGTTTACCTCTGTCCCAGGAGAGTTTCTAGTGCAGCTGTGCTAGTAGGAAGCAAAGTTGACTCAACACCAGTTTTGCACCGTAGAAATTGTCGGTAAGTAGTGCTGTACTTTGCAAAAAAACTGAGAGGGCTTAAGAGAAAAAAGAGGGGAGAAATAGAATCATGGTGGTTCAGAAATGTTATCCGGATGCCAGCCAAGCTGGCTTTATGATAACTGGCAATTATAAAGGGTTGGATCAATGAAAGTCTGGTAGATTTGCCTTTATATCCTACAGTTTGTGTGTAAAAGTTAATCATGTTTCTTCTTGCAGTGCCGTGACCTAATTAGCAGTCCAATAAGAACTTCCATACAAAATAGTGATAAGCTAATGCAATCTAACCTATTCTGTTTTATTATTTCCTATGCTAGCTAGTTCAGTTCTTTAAGTACTGGATTTACCTAGTTTTGCTTGTCACTACAAGTTATTCCACATGTAGACACAACTATAATTAACCTAGCATGCTAGTGTACGTCAGAACAGCTGACCTCTGTCTGTCTTACCCTAGTCATGGATGATTTAAAGACAGTGTAATACTTTAATCTGTAAGACGTTTTCCCAAAAGGCCCAAAGTAGGTAACCTATAATGCCATGAAGATTAGATACTTAATTTTCGTAATGATTTCACATTGAAGATTAAGTAGCTACTCTTTAAAAGTGGTGGAATGGATGGTAAATTAAAAGTAATAAATCAGATAACTAAATCTGGTATCTCACATTAAAGCAGATTCAAGTGAGACTTCAAACTATTGTTACTTTGCTTGACTTCACGTAAATATATTTCTGATTTCTAGGCCGTTAGCTTCTGGCTTTTTTGTTTTGTTTGCTTCTGCTCATCCAAAGGTACCGGTTATCATTCTTGTAAACAGAGGATGTAATTATCTCACCCTTATCTCAGGGTGATTTTTTTCCTTGTGTTTGATACCTAAAGATGATTCACAGTAATATGTCAATGTTTTTAACACGGGTTACTAGTGAGGAGTCTACCTAAACACTTGGGCACTGAAACTTGACATGGACAGTAGGGATTACTGATACAGGCTGTGCAAAGCCTCCAGCATACTTGAGCTTTCAGATAGCCGGTTGATATATTAAAGCCAATAAACATTGCATAACACCCACCCTGCTTTAAAAATGGAAGCACAATAAACCTCTGCGCTCCAGATGGCACCTCCTTGCTCTTTCACAGCACTTGCTCTTTTTTCTGCTGCTGCCCGTGCTGCAATCTGCCCAAAGTGCTCCGGGTGCAGCCGCTCGGAGAGAGGACTTGGGTTTCCGATGTGATGTGGGGGCGACCGGGGGACAGGGAGCGGGGCGATGCCCCTGCGGAGGGGAGACCGGAGGGGGGAAGCGGTGAACTCCATCAGCCAACAGCCTTCGGCGAGAAGGGGAGGTGAAGAACGAGACGTTGGTTTCCCTCGCTCAATTAAAAAAAAAAAGTAATAATA
>WAAD01035935.1:0-11391 GCA_013389945.1 Fregata magnificens | reverse complement strand
GACCAGGACCGCTGATAAATGATGGAGAGCAGCTTGGCAAGCTCCTCCACCAGCTCCCTCAGCACTCTCGGGTGGATCCCATCCGGCCCCATAGACTTGTGAGTGTCCAGGTGGCGCAGCAGGTCGCTGACCGCTTCCTCCCGGACTGTGGGGGGTTTCTTCTGCTCACGGTCCCTGTCTTCCACCTCAGGGGGCTGAATACCCTGGGGATAACTGGTCTGACTATTAAAGACTGAGGCAAAGAAGGCATTAAGTACCTCAGCCTTTTCATTGTCCTTGGTGACAATGTTCCCCCCGGCATCCACCAGAGGAGGGAGACTCTGCCTGGCTCTCTTTTTGCTGTTAATGTACTTGTAGAAACATTTTTTATTATCTCGTACAGCAGTGGCCAGATTGAGCTCTAGCTGGACATCAAGCTGGACTAGTGGCAAGTAGGATAAGGGGTTTGGGAGCCATGTATTGGAGTGGCCCTAACTCTGGACTGGATGCTATCAAGATCAGAGTGTCTGAGAGTGAGCTGCTTGGCCATAGGTCCAAGCCAGCTACAGCAGAGACCCATGTGCATGTATTTGTGGGTGTGTACGGTGTGTGTGCACAAGGCAACAAGCACAACAGGAGATCCAGGGGCAAGCTACTCTACAGACTTATGTCTAAAGCCATATACTGGATGGATCAATATTTTATATAAGTATACATGTATATATGTGTATATATATGTATATACAAATACACATGTATGTATACATAGATGCATATACATATATTTATGTGCATGTGAATAAATATACATACTCAGAATTATAGAATAGTTTAGACTGGAAAGGACCTTTGGAGGTCATCTCATCAAAGCCCCCTGCTCAAACACAGCAACCTAGAGCAGGTTGCCTATGATCATGTTCAGATGGCTTTTGAAGATCTCCAGGGACGGAGACTCCACAACCTCTCCAGGCAACCTATGCCAGTGCTTGGTCACCCTCACAGTGAAAAGTGTTTCCTGATGTTCAGAGAGAACCTCCTGTATTTCAGTCTGCGCTCATTGCCTCTTGTCCTGTCACTAGGCACCACTGAAAAGAGCCTTGCACCCTCCCTTCATGTATTTGTACACATTGATGAGATCTACCCTGAGCCTTCTATTCTCCTGGCTGAACAACCTAGCTCTCTCAACCTTTCCTCATACATGAGACACTCCAATCCCTTAATTGTTGTAGTGGCCCCTTGCTGGTCTCTTTCCAATAACTCCCAATCTCTTTTGTGCTGGGAACTGGATGCAGTATTCCCAGTGTAGCCTCACCAGTGCTAAATAAAGGGGAAGGAAAGACCTCCCTCTACCTGCTGGCAATACTTTGTCTAATGCAGCCCAGGATACCATTAACCTTCTTTGTGGCAAGGGCACATTGCTGCCTCGTGTTCCATTCAGCAGCAGACCCACATTTCTCCTAGTCTTCCTTTTGCTGCTTATGTACTTATAGAAGCCCTTCTTGTTGCCTTTGACATCCCTTGCCAAGTTCAACTCCATGTGGTCTTTGGACTTCTGAACTGTGTCTCTGCATGCTCAGATTGTATCATTGCACTCCTCCCAGGTTACCAGTCCCTCCTTCTACTTTATCTATATTTCCTTTTTGTGTTTGAGTTTTGCCAGGAGCACCTTGTTCATCTATGCATTTTTGTTTGACTTCCTGCTCATTGGGATGGACCACTCTTCAGCTTGCAGCAGCTTTCTTGCATCTCTATTCCCTCCAGGCCTTATCCCACGGGACTCTTTCAGGCAGACTCCTGAAGAGGCCAAAGCCTATGCTCCTGAAGTTCAGGGATGTGAGTTTGCATTTTGCTTGCTCCTACCTCTCAGGATCCTTAATTCTACCATGTCATGGTTGGTGCAACCAAGGCTGCCTTTGACCTTCAGAATCTTTACAAGTCCTTCCTTTTTTGTGCATATGGCATCCAGCAGAGCACCATTCCTTGTCCGTTCTTCTATTGCTTGTGTCAGAAAGATGTCATTGACGCTCTCTGGGAACCCCATGGGCTGCTTATGTCCTGCTGTGCTGTCCCTCCAGCAGATACTGGGGTGGTTCAAGTCCCCTATAAGGGCCAGGGCCTGTGAATGTGAGGCTGCTTCCAGCTGCCTGAAGAAGGCTTCATCTACTTGTTCTTCCTGAAAAGGTGGGCTATAGCAGACACCCACTCTAATATCACCTATACTGGTCTGCTCTTTAATCCTTACCCATAAGCTCTCATTGACTTATCATCCATCCCCAGGCATAGCTCCACGCACTCCATCTGCTCTCTCATAAAGAGCAGCTCCCCCTCCTCATCTTCCTGGCTTCTGAAAGAGCCTGTATCTTTCCATTGCAGCACGCCAGTCATGTGAGACATCCCACCACATCTCTGTGATCCCAACAAGATCCCAGCAAGTTGCAGCAAGTAGCCCTGCAACTCCACACAGATCTCTAATTCTGTTTATTCCCCATGCTGCACGTATTGGTGTACACCCGTTCAGAGAGCAGCATGCTGATCTCCCAGAAAGGGATCTGAGTGTTTTTTGCATAAAGGTGCCTTGAAGGCTTGTCCTTGCTTACATGCAAATGCTTGAGGTGGCTCTGCTTAAGACCTGTTTTGTTGATTTTATGATACCTTTCTGTCACGTCAGTCCAAGCCCTTTGCTCATCAGGTCTGTCCATCATCGCCTCACAAGGCTGCTGGTACCTGTCTCCCTCCCCCGTCACCTGTACACTGCATATCCATATATATCCATATGTACATATATATGGACATGTATCTATACACATACATATAGACACACAGACACACTCTATACATATACTATACTTATGGGTATATGTATTTTCCATTAATGAGCTTTCATCCTGATCAGCCAAAGATGGGATCATATTGCTAGTCTTGTTCATGTTTGTGAGTCTGTTTTCTTTCTGTGTTGATTACAGTGACTGACCATATATATAGAATACATATATATATCTATGTAGGTATATATATACACATTTAAAGTATAATGTGTGAGTGTGCCCATTAGGGTTACATGCTCAGCTTTGCGACTGGCTGGACTTGCAAACATCAAGTTGCAGCAGACTTGCAGCTATCAGGCTACCAGCTTTGGCAACACCTAAAAAACAAACAAACAAATAAATTAACAGGATTTAAGAAAAATCGGAGATTTTAGACTTTTGATATCATCTGACAGTGAATGTCAGTCTGTTCCAGCACAATGGGACTTGTGCTCTTGAGGATGCACATTCCTCCTTTTCATTTGTTCACAGATTAGGACAGTGCTTGGTCAGCAATATTCAGAACTTCCCAGTTCTGGCTCATGATTGTGCTTCCAAACTCACTCAAAATAACTAAATTTGTAGAGAATTTTTGCCTAGGCAAAAATAAGTGAGTGTTTTCTTTGCTTAAACCTTACTAACCAGGAATTTAGAAAAACTAGCCCTTCAAAATTTGACTCTGGTAGTATGAATATCTTCTTCAGCCTCCTGGTTGAATCTGCTAAAAGGCAGCCTTCTCCCACTGAAGTGGGTAGTGGGATTAGGATTAGAATTTGGGAACTGGACTGTTGACAACCCCTAAAATAAAAAGTTACCAAGTTACACAAGATGCATCTACATGTGGTCAGTATTAGTCTGGAATTCACTGAATTTTACTTTAAAGGATCTGAACTCCGAGTCATTCAGGTCTCAAGCATAGGATATTTTAAATGATTTCACCAACATAATGGTTTGTGTACCTGAGACAAGGAACTGAAACATGAGTTTTATTGAATTTCAATTCCAGAATGTGAGCTTTTTCCTCTTTAGTCTGTATAACTCTGTGAGAACTTAATACTGAAATCTCCTTCCTGACTATGACTTGGCTTCCTTGATTAGTCATTCCCTAGTGTGTTATTGCAAAGTCACTCAGGCTGTTGTCATTGAATTATTGGTATAAGAAAGGTTTAAAGAATGGAAAACATCAAAACCTTTGCTAAAGAAACAAAACCACACAAAAGTCCGTGGTAAGCAGGAAGGAGAAGACAGCTCAGGAGCTGTTGTACAAAGTTTAACAACTGAGATAGCAATAAGCTTATAGTCAGGATATTCTAGCTTTTAATTTCAAACGTGAAATAATTATATCCTCCTAGAAGAGGGCTACCATCATTACATGCTGACTAGTAAAATCTGGAATACATAGCTTCTCTGTAGAGAAACTTCATAGTTTGTTTATTTTCAAGGGATTGTCAGTCTCATGTTGAGTTGTTGTTGTTGTCCACTATTCGCAAAGAGCCATCTTCACCAGAAAGTAAAGAGTGACTCTGGAGAGAAGAAAGCTATAGAAAACACTTTTTTCTAAACTGTTCTTAAAGATGTAAATCCACTACTTTTTAAATCAATGTAGAATTTCTTTGCCTCCTTTTCCAACATTTTGGGATTTCTACACTGTTATCCATCTAATATTAGGACATCACGTTATCCTATTAACAGAGAGCAGGGGGGATTTGTCATTTCTTCACCACATGACAAATGTAGGCAATTGACAGCAGATGGTAGACTTGGGATATTCTGATCAGATATTTGGGCCTTCTGTGACACTTCTTCCATTGTATTTACTTGCAACCTGCTCAAAGGTAAAATGTTAACAGCCTGGGGAAAAAAAAAAACCAACTTTTTTCATCACTGGGACAGAGGGGCCCATAGAGGTTTTTTCTGCATTCATCAGAAGTGAAGAGAAAGTCATCACTACAGCATCATCACATCTATCTACTGCCCAAAGAAAGGATATGCTCAGCGAGGAGAACTTTAATTAGTAACATACTGTATATTTCCACAGTTTATTCTTTCATAAAATCTTAAAGGACTTAATATGTTTTCCAAATTAGACCATTTGCTCATTAAATCACTTTTTCCATTTTCACTGAAATCAGAGCTCTCTGAGACATGGACAACCATATCAAGACTATACAGCGGTTTTAAGAAGGAAGTAGGGAATGCCATACTTATTTGTCTTGGTAAGTGAAATTTTAATTGCTGTTCCCCCAAGCAGTGCAACAGGAAATGTCAGACACATTAGTGATACCTCACTATGACCCTTGGAGTAGACTTTATATTTTCTGGGTGTATTAAGCATTTAATGGAAGCCCTTTTCTGTATTAAAACCAGCTGCAGACAGAGAAGTAAGGCTCAAACCTCTCAGGACTGTGACGTCTGGAAGGCAGCACGGAGCTAGCCGAGTTTTTGTGTTTGAAACTCACAGTGTACACAGTGGATTAGAATCATATAATACGTGAGGAAGTTTTAGAGCATCTCTGTGTATCCTAGGGAGAAGCAGGAGTGAAAGGGCTATTTTTTAGGCTAGAAGGCTTAGTATGGAGACTGTCTTTGAGAGGTTGCTTGCATATAGTATTGTTCCTGCATGTATCATACCTTTTGTAAAAAAGAGGGAAAGAGGGAAAGAAGAAAGGAAGGAAGGGAGGGAGGGAACGAGGGAGGAAGGAAAGAAGAAAGACAGGCAGAGACAGAGGGAGGGATACAAGGAGAATGGAGGAAGGGAGCAGAAAGGATAGGAGAGAAGGAAATCCATTATTTAATTGTGTCACTAGTTTTCTGTCTCTCAGAGGTTTCAGACTGAGGCTATCAATCAATTTTTCTGGTTAACAGGAGATTTAAACCAACCAAAACCCCCTTATTAAAATTCTGTGTCTTCTTTTTTGAGAAAGAGAGGTTTATACATATTGGAAGGGAAGTCTGGAACAAGAGGTGGCCAGGAATCTGCAACTGTAGAAACCAAGTTCTGCTGCTGCTGCCTTCATTATGCACACTATTCCTTCAGATTTCCCAGGGGTTGTATTGGTCCTGCTAGTGCTGTAAATGGCAGGACAATATAGAAGTTAATGCTGTGAATGTGAATACCAGTTCGGACTGGAAAGCTTTCATTATCAGAAGGTTATGGAACATAAGTGGCAATTACGTTCTACTTTTGGTCTCTGTGACTGCTCCAGGTCATAACAGGAGGTGATCCCAGTTCACTTTCCATGTTCTCACTCTGCAAAGAGAGGTTCCCAGGAGAGGAGAACTAGAGCCAGTGTGACCCAGACCTCAGCACATGGTGGAGCAGGAACATGACTGTGGCGTACATCTGTAGTTGGGAATAGGGGAGCACTATACATATATATATATACACATCTAGTCTGGGGTCTTGCCTATGTATGATAAAGTCATCTGCAGAAAAGTAGTTTTGGAAGATTAGACAAACTCACTGGTCTTTTCTTTTCCATTTCCATCACATTACTTTTTTCTTTCTCTGTGCATCTCCTCACCCTGTCTGTTACAGGGGGAAAGGTTTGATCCCATTGTAGTCATTCTCATGCAAACCTAACTCTACAAAAATGGCTTTACATTTGCACTTACTGTTACTGCACTCACACTTTAAGAGAAAAATAAATGTTTATATCATAACTGATAATATGCAAAGTGATTTAGCTATATTGCTCATAATTGCTCATAATTTTGCCATTTCATCTCTCATTAGGGACAAATAATATTGTCTGCACAAAATTCTCTGCGATATCGCTTAGTCCAATAAATGTAAACAGCTTATATTTTTTGTCAATTTGTTAATCTACATCAACTTGTAAAATAACTAACTTGGCTCTGATCTATAAATCTTCTACTTCCAACGTCTAAAACCACTGAATTAAAAAAATAAGCTTATATTCCAAGATTTAATTAAACCTTATAATTGATATATGCAAAACAAAGACCACACTGATTAATTCTGAAAGCATTAATTAATATCTTACAAATTCTGAGAAGTGGCTTATATTGGGCCTAGGAGTCAAGATTTTGGTAGCATAAGAGGGGGCTGCAGGGGTGGCCTCTGTGAGGAGGGACCAGGGCTGCCCCATGCCAGACACAGCCACTTCCATCTGGCTCCAATGGACCCATGGCAGCACACAGCTGAGCCCCGCAGCCAAGATAGCAGCAGCTCAGGGAAAGCGTATTTGGGAAAGGATAGAAGTGCTGGACAGAGAGAGGAGGAGGGTAAAAAAGGAGTGAGAAAGTGAGAAACAGCAGAGGGAACACCAAGGCCAGAGAAGAAGGAGGGGGAGGAGTTGCAGTTGGGTGGGCATCTGGATGCTGCTATGTCTAACCCACCACACAGTTACAAGTTTCTTATTTTCCTTATAAATCTGTTACAAGATTGGTAGAATTTGTGGTACAGCAGAAGGTTTAAGCCAGCAATGTTTGCAAATCTATTTGCTTGTTTACATTAAAATGGTAATGTGTCCATCAGAAAGTGGGGAATCCACCTAGTGTCTGTTGCTTGCCACCTTCTGTGGTTTATATTGATACTCTGGATGTAATGAGAATTTTAAACATGAAGTTATGGAATCTGTTATGAAATATTCCAGTGACCGCAAAAAAAAGTAGTTCCCTGATGTCAGCTACAATTAAAGAGAGAATGACACTGGGTGATCTGTGAGCCCTCAGACTTTTTCTTGATTTAGAATCAGAGCATCAAAAAGTCTTTGGAGAAGTACCTTTATAAAATATGGTTTCTTAAAAAATGCCAAAATAGTGTCAGAAATCACGTTATGGTAGATTAATTACTTAATTATTTAATTAAAAGAAAATGTATAGGGAAAAAAAATATTGCTATCACTCTATATCCTTCTCTGTGACCCTAGTTTAAGAATATTCAAGTGTAGAATTTTTAGCCTGAGCTCTGTGCTTCCTAGATCCTCATAGGTTCAGGAAGCTCTGTACTCTTGAGTCGCCAGGCTTCTCTATCCAATGACATATATCCATCAGACCATGCTCACAGTCCACTTTTGTGAAATCTCCGTGTCTGCTTGTTGTGTCAGTCATTGTCTTTACTTTCCATATTCAGAATTCAATGAGGACTCTGCAGCAATAGTTTGTGTATCTTTACTATGACCTATGATTTAGCATATAGCATACAGCAAAATATTAAGTAATATTTTTAGCTCAACACTTTCCTTTTCAGTCAGCCTTACCTTTTATAACTGGCCTCATCTAGTAGACTGGACAGAAAAAACACCATTTTTTCCAGAAAAGTGTCTAAAGTGGTGATGACTCTCTCGCCTATAATGATTCTACATACGCTAATAGTAAAACAAATGTGGTTTTTTCTATTATTATTTGCACAAGATACTGATTTACATGTCTAACAGACCACAGTGCAGAACTCTGAGGCCTTAGCAAGAAATCACTTGTTAAAATCAGATTAACAAAACTATTCAGAAATTACATATGTTGCAGAAATATAGAGTGCTACCTTGACCTTAATGGCTTTATTGTTGCTCCTAACTGTTACTCTCTGGTGTTTGTTTTCATTTACAAGAGTCAAAATAATATTTTTGTGACTATTACGGAGGAAGGAAAATAAAATTAACTTTAAGAAGAATGACATTTTCACTTGCTAGTCAAATGAAACATCCCTTTATTTTTCTCTCAGTCTCTTTTTCTGGACATTTATCAGTGTTGAGAGAGAGATATTGATAGAGAGTTAAAATTATGTGTAACCATGGAGATAACATATATCCAGATCCATGTATAGAGTCTTGCAAACCGTTACATTCTGCCAGAAAAATAAAAATAAATAATTGTTATTAAATGTTTTTGAATTGGTTAACTCACGAACTGAAATTCAAGATTATATGGCTTGCAGCATCTCTATGCAATTTGGATTTGTAAAACTTGTAGCTCATTGTTTGATGTTGTTGTAACCAGCATTGTAATTCTGATTCTGTGGCAGATAGGCCCAGCAGCAGTGCACAGTAAATTTGTATACGAGTAAGATGGGATAAAAAATAGACATGCATCTCTCATTCTTCTTATGGACAGAAAGTGAATATAAAATATATGTATGCATATGTATATGCATATGAATGTCATTACTGAACTTGTAAACTGATGAGCTTCTGAACTTCTGAATCACACTTCAGTCAATATAGAAGTTATAAGGAGAACTTTTTTTCCTAAAAAAAAAAGAAACAAAACAGACAAAACAAAAGCAAAACCTCTCAGAATTAAAAACTTTAGGAGTGCTAGGCAAAAGGAGAGAGAAAAGAGAACAAAAGAAAAGGAAACTATTAAGAGTATCAAATAAGTAAAACTGACATCTCCAAACCATAAAATACCAATGTTTTTATTTGATATGGCCTATCATTATATTAGTCAATGCATTCCTTCATATGTGGTGGGTTTTTTTTCTCTCTCATGTTCTCAGTTCAGTGTATTCAGAGTATCAAAAAGAAGAAGGAAAGAAAAAAAGCATCAAACTGTACATTATTTTTGTTTGGCTCTAGGAAAACTAGTAGTATGTTAGATTCTTATTAATGAAAACATGTAAATATAAATGACAAAAATACACACTAGAGGAAGTGTGCTGGTTGCTCTTGCAACTGCTAAAATTCTGTCTTGAATTCATGTGTGCAGCCTCAATCTTTTTTATTAGTAGGCTGCTTTTCTTAAAGGTTGTTTATATTCCTTATTACTATTAATATCCATAGACTCTTGCTATTGAAGTATATATTGAAGTCAAGGCAGCTAGAATGGTACTTAAACATCTTCAAGGACACGTGAGCTCTGGGGCAGAACAAAGAAAGTTGTGTTTTGCCTGATCTTCATGGTGCTTTTGACACAACCCCCCCCATTTTTCTTGCCCTTGTAACTTCAGCATGGCTTATAAAGAGGAAGGAAGTCATGGTCAATTTGCTAAGAGGACACACAAAATAGCCACAGATGTAAGAGAAGAATAGCATTGTAAGGACTGAATTTTCTTTTTCATCTTGTGCCAATTTGTTGGCCTGTTTGTGTACCATTTGCTATGTGTGCACCACATGTGATGCTGCCCACTAAGTCAAGTGGTTCTTGAGAGAGGTGTTTTCTTTAAAAATACCTCAGTAAATTCATCTGGAATAAGCTCCTGGGAAGACGATAAGGGAATACAAGGGGCATAAATCAAGCTAATTTATGAGCCTGTAGCATCAATAGATCTTGTGAGACTCAGTAAACAGGGTAGAAAACAGAGACAGTAAGGAAAGGAGGACAGGCGGAATGTGTGAAATTTTCTGCAAACCAAGAAAAATATCATTATTCTTAGACTTGCTAGAAACAAGATCAGAGGGAAAATCAACATTGCAAGCATGCAATTGGCAGAGGGAGACTTGTTTTCAGATTTTTTTTACTTCCAGTCTGTTTCACTCACCAAATCTGAATTTTCCCGTCTTTGAAAGGTTACCTTCCTTTTATTTGCTTTCTGTGACGTATGGCTTTAGAAATCTTCTGAATGTTTCAGCTGTGCTTGCTTATGGGAAGGTAGGAAAAAAAAGAAAAGAAAAACTTAAAAAAAAAAAGAAAATGCTTTATCTGAAATTTCTGGAAAACTTGAGATCCCATTCAACATCAAACAGTTGGACAGTCAACACCCATGGTTCACCTGTGAGGTTGAGCACCAAGTCTATTTTCCACTTTCAACACATATGCCCTAAAAAGAGACATGTTATTAGAAAACATAAATATTTACACTGATTGACCCAGCTCTACAGATGACAGTATATTCACTGCAAATATTCTCTAATGCTCAGTTAAGCTGACATTTTCCATGATAGAGTTTGTCTTAAGGTCACAAGAATGACCATATCAGGTCAGTTCAAAGGTCCATCTCTCCAGTGTTCTGCCTCCAGCAGCATCCAATCGGAGAACTGGAATGAAACCTGCTTAATTTTTGTTATTTAGTGGGCAGGTTCTACTGTCCACAAAGGTAGGAGCTTCTGGAGCTGTTTCATGAGACAATGCTAAGCAAACAGGAGGAGCTGGAAGCTTTGGTGCAGCAGGATAGCTATGACTTAGTCGCCATCACAGAAACATGGTGGGACGACTCCCACAACTAGAGTGCTGCAATGGATGGCTACAAGCTCTTCAGAAGGGATAGGCAAAGAAGGAGAGGCGGTGGGGTGGCCCTGTATGTTAGGGAGTGTTTTGACTGTATAGAGCTCAATAGTTGTGATGACAAGGTCGAGTGCTTATCGGTAAGTATGAGGGGGAAGACCAACGAGGCAGATATCCTGCTGGGAGTCTGTTATAGACCACCCAACCAGGACAAAGAGGTGGATGAAGCGTTCTACAAGTGGCTGGCAGAAGTGTCTCACAGTCGCTGGCCCTTGTTCTCATGAGGGACTTCAGCCTGCCGGACGTCTTCTGGAAATACAACATGGCAGAGAGGAAGCAGTCTGTGAGGTTCCTGGAGAGTGTGGAAGATAACTTCCTGACGCAGCTNTGACATGGTAGAGTTCTCAATTCTTGGTGAAGTGAGGAGGGGAGTCAACAAAACCACCATGATGGACTTCTGGAGGGCAGACTTTGGCCTGTTCAG
>WAAD01035933.1:342304-373940 GCA_013389945.1 Fregata magnificens | reverse complement strand
AGGGCCGCGGAGAGGGGGGCTCCGCCGCCTCAGCTGGGGCCTGGGAGCGGGGCGGGGGGGGCCTTTCTCCTCAGCGTCCCGTTACCCGGGTTCTCAGCAGGCGGGAGGCCGCGGCCTGTCCCTCCCCTCAGGCCTTGGAAGAAGGGGGAAGGCGTCTCCCCGGGGCCTTACAGAGGGGGCCGGGGTCTGTCTTCAGGTGTTTCCAGCCCTGTTGCCTGCCCCTGGAGAGCACCCAAGGGCTGGGGAGCTGGAGGTGACTGGGGCCTGACCTCCCTCCGACCCTCTGCGCGGGGTTTGGGCCCCCTGCGGCCCCGGAGTGTCTGCAGCGGCTCCTGAGGCGCTGGTGGAGGGGAAACCCAGCCGCTGGTATTGGAGCCGCTTTGGTGCTGGTTTGGTGCAAGACCTTGGTCACATCTCACGATGTTTCTGTGAGAAATCTCCCCATGGGCGTTAGACGTGTTTATGCAAGAGCAGAAGGGATACGGTGAGGTTTCTGTTCTCGCTTCAGAGACCACATGTTTGGGATTTTTTTGTTTGTTTTTAAAGAATGCTTCCAGAAGACTAACCACAGAGTCGCTATGTTTTTAATTCTAAACGAAGGCATGATCCAGACATACCTTTTGTTAGTTTGCATTCTGTCTTGCCCGCCTTTCAGAGGAAAATGCACTCAGTGCAGCATCGGGCTTGTGAGTTGTAAACAGGCACGGAACTATGCGTGTTAGTAAACTTCGGCGCATCTTCTTATTTTGCTGTATAGAAAGGAGTTTTATTAATATTTTGATAAATGACACAGCAGCATAAGCGTTCCACTACATGTCATGGCACACGCATCAGACGTTGCTCTATGACTCTGTCTGGCACATACTAACATTTTGTGGTTTTGTCCTGCTAACAAAGACAAAAAGACCAAAAGGGCAGAATAGATACTAGCAAAGAACAGTTATATTTAAAGACTTTACTTTGCCCTTAGTTCACCTCCACTGTTCTTAATATTGTCAGGTTTCCAGAGCTCTGTGGTATCTCTTAATTGGGAATTTCCTTGTTCATTGGGGTCAGCCCATGAGGCTTATTTTAATTATTTTTTTTACTGTTCATGCAATCTCTTATTGCAAACAGGAAAAGAAAAATTTAAAACGTTGGAAAAATATTAATTAGGTAGAAAGGGAATATTGCCCAGGAGTATCAGGTTTCAGAGTAACAGAAATGGCTTCCTTGTGTCAGTGTAGCCATGGCTATTTCCTTCACGTACTGCTGGCATTATTCTGGTTTTGGTGCATGTGGATTTGTGAAGTATGCAGAAGTAAAGCACTCATTGCCCTGGAGAAGTTAAAGACAACGTCAGGAGAATCTCTGACTGCTATGACAATATAACCTAAATAAGAGGTGTATCCTTGCTTGGCATTCCTGCCAAATCCCATGTGACATGTAGTAATATGCTTAAGTTCCCAAATAACGTTGTAAATCTGGCCCATAATCTACAGTGCACAAGCAGCAGGGATCTGGGAGCAACATCTGCTCAGAGCGTGCACACCAACTACCTCTTAATATGTTATGGTGCTGAATANTTTTTTTTTTTTTTTTTTTTTTTTTCCCCACTGAAATCAAGCTGGTTTTAGTAACAGTTTAGGTGATCACAGGCTCACTTCCATCATGGATGTGGAACTGACTATTTAACCATTAATTCAGTTTGTTTGGCTTTTTTTAACTGAATCTTTAGCTTTTTTCTTTCTTTTTTTGACCTTGCCTTCCCCTTTCTGTCTGTATTATTTCAGGAGTGGGTTTTCATTGCTGACTATCTTGCTAGCGTAGCAATTGAGCTGGGCAAATGACAAAGGCCAAGAACTAACAGATGAAAGCCAACTGGTGTTACCCATGTGATTTAAAGTTGCTTTTTCTTTATATAAACAACATGCCTGAGGCTGCTGTTTCAGCTTGCTTTATCGCACCCATGAATCTCTGGATTTACGTGTCAGTCTGCGTTCTGCCTTATATCTTTTTCCTTTTTCTTTTTGTGTGTGTGATTCGTTATAGTATAGCGTCATAAAGAGAATCTCTAGTGTGCAACACATACAAGTCAGGGATACCGTTATAAAATTGCTGTCCTGCAGTGCATGTAATCGGGGAATATGCCCTGAGAGGAAGCTTTGGCTTCCCTAAGATGCTTTTAGAATTCTTGTGTGGCAAAATACCTCCAGCATGCCCCTGAGCGAGCAGTATCAAATGATTTTCAAAGCCCAGGTTTCTTCTTTGTCCAGTTTTATTTTAGGAATAAACACTGCAAAATCCAGCTCAGGGCTATGAAAATGGGAAGGTCTCAGCCTTATCGGTCCCTTTGGAATGACATGTGTTTAAAGTGTCATATCAGGATAATGGTTATGAGATTCATGACCTTGTTTGCAAGGGTGTCCTAAACTAACAGTCAACAGTGCCTCACACACAATTGCAAATTTTGATTGTAAAGCATTATCAAAACAGTATAAAATCTTCCATAACAGCAACAAACCTCACCTGACTCACTGAAGAGTCACATTTGAATTCAGATTATTTCTGAAGTTGAATAGTCTGTTATTTTGTTCAAAATTACAGTGTGGCCACAACAGGAACTTGAATGAAGCTGAGAACAGCGGTATTTAGGAAAACCAGAATATCATGGTATTCATGCTTTTTGCAGGCCTCCACACTGCCTAAGGGGGAATCTTTTAAGAGCTAGAGCTTTACGTGAAGATCTGGTTTCATTTTTTTTTCACCATCTGGGAATTGATATATTCTTAGAGGATTGCGACTTGTTTATCATGTTCTAAAGCTGGATTCTCTTGCATGAAAGCTGAAGTGCAAATATAAATGAGAATAGGTGGAGTTCAGAAACACTGGAGATGAATACAAAATTGAACAGCATCGCTTCATCATAGGACATTTTAAAATCAGGCACTGCTGGCTAAAAGCAAAACTACATCTTGGTACTTTAATCGTACTAAGCTTAAAATTCAGACAAGAAGAAAGCGAAGAAGGAGCACAAGTAAGCTGAGTTTAAAACATAATTCATTTTAATACAAGGCATAGTGTTTGGAATTAGAAGAAGTGTATTTATTTCATGTATATCTCAAGGTAATTAAAGTGAATCAATGCTTGATCCACTGAATTTTATCCCAAGAGTTTGTGTTCATTTTGATGAACAAACTAATGAAATGCCATGTAATTAAAATACGGCAGTAGTTCCGTGGAGGACAACCAAGTATAAATACGTTGAAGAAGGGATTCCACACATGAATAGAGGATAGGTCCATCAGTTACTGCTAAATAATACAGTGGTCTTGAGGTAACATGCAGCTCGGGAAACTGTTAACTGGTTGTTGCCAGAAGCAAGAATGGCAGATGAGTGAGAGAATCTTTTTGTGCGCTGTAGGATCTCTGCTTTCTGTAACTGTCGGTAGCTTTTGCTACTGGACATAAACAGGATGGCGGGCTAGGCGTATGTGCAGAAGCCCACCACAAAGACTGAAGTTGTCATAAAGAGCCTTTATTTGTCAGCTTTGTGTCCCTTAACGTGAAAAAGGACATTTGACTAAGTTTGATAATACATCTAGTATTGCAGGATTGAAGCAATGAAGGCTTTGGGGGTTTGCTAATTAAAGCCAAAAAACTTATATGCTTCAATTTAAATGAGTGACACTTGGCAGGTCTGAATTATGCAGCTGGAGGGGCTCCAACACTGTCGGACTCCTAGATATGGGCTAGTAATTGCCTCTGGTCTGAAACTATTTTTTACCAGGCAAAACACATAATTTGGTGATGTTTGTTATAAGCTATATTTTACTTCGAAAACCACAACAATCCTTTGCCCTCTGAGGAATGTGGAGTTGCATTTGTGCCCTTTTGATGGGGTTTTCTGTTTTAGCCTTTGTTCTTGGATTTGCTGTGCAGGTTAATGTCTACTTTGCGAGGATGGGTGCGTCGTGGGTTGGCCCCAAGCACCAGACAGCCCATATTTGTGTAAGCCCTGGAGTAGATGAGGAATCTGGTTCGGACCTTCAGTCTGTCCTCTGGTTAAAGAAAAAATAGCCATGGTCAGTCCTCTGTAAGTAGCTATTATGATTGGGAAACTCAAATGCAGAACCATGTCTACTTCTTACATGCTCACTTGCCCTCGTAGGGGTCAGATGTGAAGTAGAACTTCTTCAAAGGCTGTTTCCATCTCTGCACTGTTTCCTGCTATGAGAATCATCAATGCAAAAAAATTCTGCTGCATAAGTCAGGACTTTATTGCCTGGTGGGTATAGCGAGACCACAGTATAAATGTTGATGGTGCAGGCTCAAAGTGAACTGCCCCCCCCCCCCCAAGTCCTCATGTTACAAATTAGATATTCACAATGTATATTTGAATGGCCTTGTTACCCTGTTCTGATTGCTGGCAGATGCTGTACAGCTAATGGTGTCATTTCTGTTACTACATCAGTTGTTAAGTGGGCCAGAAAACAGCCTTTAAGATTAAAGTTTAATCAATCCAAGTATTTTGAGAGCGAGCAAGTATAGACTTTATTCTTCTTGAGAATTACAGTCTACTTTTTGAAATCCCTGGCAGAGATAGAATGTTCTGTCAGAAAATGTCTCCAGTGAGAAATAGCAGGCAAAGAATATTTTCTGTGGGATGGCATGAGCAACCTTGTACTTTAAAGCTGGTATATTAATTGCTTGTTAATGGGCAGCTTTTGGCAGAATTTCTTTTTGGTATGGCCTCAAGAATTTTAATGGAGCATCAGTTAGTGAGTGGAGAAAATATACTTTAAAAACAATAAACAGGATATTCAGTGGTTGTGTCAGTTTGTGACATTGGCTGAATCAGTCATGTTCTAGTTTTAGTCAATTATAAACTCTGCATTAACTTCATTAAGAGCAGAAAGGTGCGTTACATTCTTCCAATCCCAATGCAATATGTTTCTCTGGATTTTTTTTTTTTTCCCTGCCTGACATAAGTGTTTTCAGAAGGGTTATAAGGAGAGGCAAACAGAAATGTTAAAACCCCCGTGGATATTAAGGAGTTCATTTTCTGTGTCTTGCTTACAGGCCTCTGAAAGTGATTCCCAAAACGTTTTCAAGCTCACTGAACATTTTGTACACAGTGTTTTCACAAGCAGAGAGGCTATTACAAGCTTGAGTCTTCTAGGTACACTAGTGCATATATGTAAATATGCACAAAACGTCCTTTTCTTTGGAAAAAATCCAGTCTGTTTATCCTGTACTCATGAAAAAAACAATGCTGCTGAGGTGGTGGGGCTTCTCGGTTTTGATTCCTATGCTTTGCCTTCTTTTAGTGGTCATTGGTTGAAAATTCTCCAAAGTAGGGTATTCTTCCCAGGAAAGAAGGGAAAGATAGCTCCATTTAACAACATGCCTTAAAACAACCAAAGGTAATGTGGAAAAAAAAGGGGAGGAAAAAAAAAAAAGCAGCAGGAAAACTGTAAAGTGCAGGAAAAGCCTTCAGCTTATATTGAGCACGGTCTGTCGCTTCAGAAAAAGGAGTCCTCGGCACAGAAAGGCTTTTCTGTACCCAACCCTTTGCTGTGTTGCCTCCTCTCTTGTGTTCTGGCCACCTCGCTTGAGAAGAGGAAGGGGAATTCTGAATTGCTTGAATGAGCTTTAAATTCTATCCGACAAATTGATGCATGTTTTGGCAATCTGATAACTCAAAGGTGAGAGCATAGAGCAAGTTCTCCCTTTGCCTGGTCTGGCATGTTCCCATTCCAGCTTGCTGAGCATCATTCCCACAAAAATATCAGGAGTAACTCCCCCTGTAGAACAAAGGAGGACTGGTTCTTCATTTTCCTTGACTCTTCTAGCTTTGCACCTCATTACTTCTGTTTCCAAGAAGTAGATGCAGTCATAGTAATTCTATGGGACACGTGTAACGTAACACAGGGATTGGCAGACTTTCCTGGGGGAAAGAAAGGGCTCCAGACTGTTTTTTTTTTTTTTTTTTTCCTGTCCCAAATTAGATGTTAAATGTGTTGGGAGGAGCTTAACAGGAACTTAGAGACATTGTCTTTCAGAGAGGGAAGATGGTACTGGTCACTTTACTGGCGGTGTTTTGCTTTTTGTGAAAAGCAGAGTGTTCCTGTTGCTGTTCTACTTAGAATTCGATGGCAGCCAGAAGACAGGAGCTATTGCCCCGCACAGATGCTTCTCTTGGGATGCTGCAGGTCTCGGGTCCTGGTCCTGTGCTGGCTTTACTGCCTGCCATTCAGAGTCTATCTTGCAATGCCTGTTGTTTCAACGCCAACAATTGCCAATCTTTTTTTGCCCATTAGAGCACATAGTTTCATAGTATGGGATCAGTAGAAAAATACTGTGGAGCCTTTAGTATTGCTGTATACCTAACACAAAGTGATACTAGCAAGAAACTGGAGAGTTAAACTACTTAACAGATCCTGCTTTTCACCTGTAAATACACACCTTGTTGTATAAACATAAGTACTGTACACACAGCATGCACTGCAACCTTAATTCTGCTGTGTCTTTGTCCTTCTGTATGCACTGTTACTGCTAGATTGTATTTTCCGTAACGCCAGGAGTTCTGCATGCTTAGTACAGAAACTAGCTGTTGGCAGATGACAATTTAACAAAGGTTTTTATGCAGAGTGGAGATGAGAGAAGGTTAACATCTTCAGGCACCAAAGATAATGCTGTAGTCAAGGTCTTAATCTATTGTAGGGATATCGCTCCCCACGAAGAGGATTTTAGGTACAGTCATCAATTGTGCATGTATCCCACTCACTCTGGGGGAGGGGTACCACCAGGTTACTGAAGGTACCAAATTAATCATGCCTTTGCATGGGAGGCCTCCGTTAATCAAGTCTGTCTGTGTAGCACACAAGGTTTTATCCAGAATGTGGAAAAATACTTGGAAAAAAAAAAAAAAACCCTTAGCATCTAGCTTTGCAGAATAAATTTACTTGTTGCGTTTGTACCTGTTGAGGATCTTCCTCTCCATCTCTGTTTAATGCTTGGGAGATGTTCTTGAGTACTGAAGATTATGACAGCTGAGGCTAAATTTTAGCTTGAACCTAATCCCAACGGTTCCTTCAGAAAGCTACACAGAGAGGAGACAAAGCCACATGGAAAATACAAAAGTTTGAAACTAATCCTGTGTGACTAGATGCATAAATTAAAATGTCTGTGCTACTGTTTTTATTTTGAAATACCATTTTATAGCACAGCTTTAAACTCCAGATTCACTATTGGGTATCTCTGTAATTCAAAATTAAAAGCAAAACATCTACCAACCATGCCAGAGTTCACTTCACTTGGGCATGTCCTGTGTTTAAAATAATCTTGTCTTGCTTTGTTCATCAGGTTCAGATTCTTGATCCATTCCACCTTCACTGAGGTGCTACCGAGTGCTCTCTCCCTATGTATCTTCATCGCTCGTTTAGCTTCCTAAGTCCTCTAAGCCCTGTACTGTTCAGGATCCTTCTCTTACTCTCTCCTCACTGTTTCTGGCTTTGTGCTTTTTCCTTTGTTCTAAGCCTTCCCATGTGCTTGGAATAGCTGTCCAAGCAGAGTTCAGAAAGACCCATTTCTTCTAAAAATGGTTCTTAAGACTGAACCTATTTCGAGCCACTTTCCAACTCAAAATGCCATACATCATCCTCTGTACGTTTTGTATTGATTTGTGTGCTCCTTTGGTGCCATTAGACTGTAAATTTTTGGAGCTGACTCTTATTTGTACAGTACATTTTACCTAGTGCACGTTGCTCTGCTCATCTAAAGCTCTATATAAATAATGAAAATGTACAGGACTTGCTGGCACAAGTCGGTAGAGAGCTGCATTTCCTGAGGCTCTGCTTCAGAGCTCTGCTTTGTTTCCGGGAGCTGTGCTTTGTTTTTGAGTCTGTTGTGCAAGTATTTTACATAAAGCTTCATGTGAGCTTCAGTTCTGAGGCTCATCTGTCTTGCGTGCTACATAAAGTACACACAGACCTGTGTTGCACCAGAGTATGCAGAACGCAAAGAAGGCTTAGACAGCTTCCTTTCCTCTCCCGTCTCTTCCTCAAATGCAGAAATAAAATAACTGAGAACCCTGCCTAGAGCATGGGAGTGAATATTATTGTCCTGAAAGCGTGCAGAGCTGTGTGAGGAAGGTGCGTCACCAACCCACAGAACAGCTGGTTTTGGCCAACAGGCAAGCTGTGTGAATGAGCTCTCATGAAATACCTGCTTAGAGTGACTGTAGTTGTAACTTTAAGATATAAAGCAAATTTGGGTAAAAAAAAGCGTGTGTTGATTAAGGAACCCATTTGCCATACGAACGGTGTCTTAAGGCATGGTCAACAGCAGCAACCCTCCTGGAAGTTTGCCAAGTTGAGTTATTTTTGCATTGTAAAGTGCCTTTAGTTAAATTTTCTGAAGGGTGCTATATAAATAAAACAACTGCCTGATTGATTTAAAGTGAATCTCTTGAATTTTTGGCTCCCCCTTCTACAAATTACATGTGTCTAAATTTCCCTGCTTCAAAAATTAAACCAGATATGTCATGGGTGGAATGAGATTAATTTTATTACACACAATAGTTCATTAGTGAAGTAGGAGCAATTTCATGCATTTATGCGTAGCCTGCCCAGAATTTTTTTACTGCAGCTCTTTCAGATGTAAATAAAAATATAATGCTCATTGAATTGCTTATTAGACAGCATACAGTAATAGAAAGTGTTTATGGTATTGTGCTGTAGGTTACAGTTCAAAATTCATGGGGAACACCAGGCTGAAATTGGCACTGGGGACCAAACCCGTGATCGAGGGCTGACATTTTGGCCAGCAGCGTGGGCTGACCAGAATAACTACAGAGGCAAAAGGTTGAATCATTGCATCCTAGATCCGGGCTCTGCAGTGTGCTGACAAATGCTTCGCACTTGCCCTGTGGAAAGCAGAAGCTTGAGCTCAGTTCTGGAAGCCCCAGGAATTCAAATAGGGGCTGAGCCTTTGCAGCCACTGTTCTGACCAAGTCCCATGAGGACTTCAGAGCTAAACCCAGAAGTCTCTATCTTTGCCTCGCGCTAAGGAGGCAGTGTTTGTCATCGAGAACTGCAGCAGACTGTGCACTGGATGCAGAGGGGAATGTATTAGTGTTGCATAAATTCACGTGGGGTGGTAGCCATACGTTTGTGGCTGCTCACCGAAGATTCTCCCCGTTTAAACTGCACAATGTTTGTGTGCCTGCATCTGTTTTTGTCAAGTAGGTACCATATGTGAATATGCTTTTTTTTTTTTGACGCTACCAGTATCTTTGTAGCCCAGTTTATTCCTACATGCATAAGAGCAGCTGGCAGCTGGATGAGACTAGCAGACCTGTTAATGTCAATCCTGAGTCAGTCAGCAGGATCAATGTTTTGAGGCAGTTCTTTCTCCCAAGTGGCTGATCACAGGAGCTGCACAGAGATTTCTGCTTCTGGAACTGAATTCTTTTTCATTATGCGGTAACATCATGTTGCAACACAATTAGAGGAGCTATTCCTAATTCTGCCTGCCTTTGCTATTATTTTCAGATCTCTATCTACTTGGTAATAAATATGTGTCCTCTTGAAAGACACGCAAATGGTGACGATGAAATTGTACATTTTCAGCTAATTACAGCATAAACCTGTGCAGCTTTGTCTGGTTTAGTGCAGTTCTCATTCTTTTCTGCTCAGAACTGTTAAGGCTATGCAAGGTGACCTTCTGATATGAAGCACTGTGCTGAGGCCACCAAACTCACCTCATGTTGGGCCACAGAAGAATTCATCTGTATGCTCAGATGTCATTACTGGTCCTGCCAAGCCCTTTGGACCCACTTGAGCACTTTTATAGAGCCTTTATAAATTTGATTATTTCCCTTAAAAAAGATTTGTGTATTTTTACTTAAGGAATAAAGTGGACATTATCTTCCTAAAAGATACAGCTAGGCAATGGTTGAGTCTTTTAATATCCCTAGGTGGGAATTAGGGAACAAGAATGGATGCTTTGTAGGGAATTATTGGTTATTATTACAGACTTCTGAAAAACAGACATGAAATTAACAGTTGTGTGTCATTTCATTACTGCTTTGGCAGTCTGCTTGCTTTTTCTTTAAGGGTAAGATGGTTGCTAGGGCTTTGTAGTGAATAACCTTTTTGTGTTCAGCTCAAGGCAGAGTATAATTATTTTATAATTTTGGTTCGTGGGGCCATTTTAGACATTTTCAGGAAAAAAAGAACTCAGCTTCTGTTAACCGCCCTCGTACTCAGTTGCCAGTCATTGGCGTGTCACAGCAAGAGAAAGAAGCTGTGTGTCTGTCCTCATCATTTACACTTGGTATTTGCCTGAGGATCTGGCTACCACCGGTGAGATGAATGTGGACTTGACGTTGTTATAAGCTGGCACTGATTGACTTTGAAAAGTGAAGTTACCTGTCAAGGTATGTGTCTGGTTTAGCGGTGTAATCACTGCACAGAAATGAGGTGGTGGACAGCAGCTGCTAGAAGTAAAGGAATTGCACATTGGGTGGAAGCTGATGTCCTGCAAACCGACATAACTCTTTGGCTTCAAGGGCAAAACTTACTTCTAGGAGTCAACAAACTTACTCTTCCATGTGGTCATAGTAAACTTCCCCCCCCATCAGACTGGTTTTTAGGACATGACGTGTCTTTAGCCTTCTCTGTCAGAGAGGCTGATATAGCTGTGTTACAACTGCATGGGGCAGTGAGGTGGCATAAGAGTAGGATCTATCAGATCCTACTGATGGGTGGGTGTCTCTAACATGGGTATCTCCAGCTGAGCTGCTTAGCCTGGATCACTCAGTAGTCCTGGAGAACAAGTTCATGGTCGGTCACCCAAAGGTGTGATTTTTCTGGTGATGTGCAGGTCATCCCTGCTTGGTCAGCTAGATCATGCTTTAGACTACGTGGGCTGTCCTTCTGCGGGCTGAAATGGCAGCAGACGCCTTGCTCAGATGCTGACAACGGGCAGGGCAGACACCTGCAGTCAGAGATCCCACCCTCGGGCTGGTCTGCAGTGGCACGGGTGGGCCTGCAGCACCACTGCCGAAACCCGTTTTTTCTAAATGCAGAGCCCCACGGGTACACGTTACCTCCTGCAGCTTCACTGTAGCTCACCTCTACCAGATATAGTACACCCCTCTTTCTGTTCTTTATTGCACTGTAAGAATGCAGTTACACGTCTGCTGTGCATTATACCTTATTGTTTGATGAACTGCTTGCAGTCCAGTGCTGCAGATGTTATGTTTTGGGTTTTTTTTCCTTGCTAATTGCTTTGCTACATGTGCAAAGTCCCAAATGAGGTGAATGCTAACAAAAACCCCTCTAAGTTAGCCTTGCTGGGAGCTATTTAGAATTGCAGACTCCGTGTATTTATGGGTTGGAAAGTGTTTTGAATGAGAGGAAGCATATTCTTGCTTAAGGTGTGTCCCTAACTTGGGATCCATCACTTCTGTGCGTTGCTGTAGCAACGCTGCAATGGCCTGGGAGTTCCTTTTATGGCTGATTTCCGAGCGGAGCGTGGCTGGAGCTGGCAGGCTGTGTTACCAAGCAACCCGGTCTTATGCTCCTGTAACTAGGAAATGCAGCCGGTGCTTTTTAATATTGCCCATGATTTTGATCATATGTTCATTCTGTCAACTTTTGTCTTTTTGGTGTGAAATAATTACTATGGAGTACTACAGAAAGATCCCTGTTTCATGGGGATTTTTTCTCCCGCTCTGCTTTTCCTCACTTGAATGTTCAATGTGGGAACGTTCATAGGAAAGCAAAGACAACAGTCCATTTATTTAAGAAAAAAAAATGTTCTATTCAACATGTGATGCTGAAGAGTAATTAAAGTGATGCCATCTGCACCATGTGAAAAGAGATGTATCCTTAGCTTCCCAGGTTTGCAGCTGATCAGATGTCATGTTTCAGGACAAGCCTCCCGAAACGCAGGTGTTGAAATGCTTTTTGAAAGTTGTTTTTTTTTTTTTTTTTTTTTTTTTTTTCTAGTTCCTGCTCTGATACTGGTTCCTTTTGTGGTTTTATCTTCCCTGTACTTCAGAGGGCTTTTGATAATAACCTGCCTCGTGGAGGAGGATGTGAATTAGTAAAGCTTAGGAAATCATTGCAAAGACCTATGATGAAATTAAAATGTAAAGTTGTGTTAAATATTTATACTGTAGTCATATCCTACCCGAGGTTGCCTGTCAGGTCCCCCCTGATAGACAAACAGATACAGCGGCATAGTCCATATTGCCAAGAACAGTCAGTCACCTTGACTGAACAAGAGGAAATAGTTTATGCAAGGATTAACTTCAAGCACACAACCTCTCCTATTTAAGCTAATAGAACTATGCACGTGTTTAAAGTTAACTTTAATGACTTTGTTGTATCAGAGAGGTGCGAAGGGTAGGTACGACAGACTATAGATGGGGGGTGTGTCAAAGTAGGTGAGACCGCTGAAGTGTGTGTTGCAGAGGTGGGATCCTGGTGAGGTGTGGAGTTGCATACCCACGGATTGAGGCATGCAACGTAGTGCCCGTGTTCAAAGCAGCAGAATAAGGCTGAGATGAAATCACAGGGAAACACATTGATTTGCTGGTTTTGAACTGTATTGTGGATTTCCTTGTATTTTATGGAGCTTCTTAACACTGGCAGCTGGAGAGGAGGAAAGAACGTGGCATGTTTTCCCCAGTGGTTGCAACCTGCCAGCGTCTTGTTTTGAGCCAGCTCCTAAACATCCACTACCAAGTTGATTGCATGCTTTTTATGACCTCCTTTCATATGGTGTAACCCATTCCTTCTCATTTCGTGTGCAACCCATGAGTGCATAGGATCTTGAAAACCACAGGGGCCTATATGTCAGTCTGTCAGGTTATTAAGCATGTGATATTCCAAGAAGGTAGTTAATGACCTATTGTGATGGCAATTCTTTCTGTCCTCTGAACAAGGAAAATGGGCAGCGAGGACTTATTTGATACGTTTGGTGTTGCAGAGAAATTGTGTCTTCTTGTCTCGAGTAACCTTCCTGTAGTATATTTCAGAAGACAGCATGGACAAGCATACAGAAGGTATGCTGCAGTTTGGATTGCTAGGTGCTATTTGTCAAGAAGGTCAAAGGTAGTCTGTGAAGTACCGGATTTGGTGTTGTGTCCATCTTTTCTGGTTTGCTGGCTTTGGCACTGATCAGTGCNAAAAAAAAAAAAAAAAAAAAGGAAAAGCAAACCAAACTGAAGGCATCTGTTTAATTTTTCAAGGACAAACTCCTAACCTTGTCTGTAGAATTTGTCTGTCCCAAAGCCTGAGATTAATTTGTGGACATACTTCTCAAAACAGATGCAAACATTCTTTTTGGTTGCACAGTTTTTATTGGGTTTGGTGGGGGTTTTAACAGCATGTAAGAATTCATTTGGATACGGCAAGACAGGTTCCTAGATGATTTGACTTGGCATCACTCCACTGTCCTGAAATGGGCAGTACTAACTTGTTAGACCAACTGTAGATGTGGCCCTTCATATCTTGTATCAATTTTCTTTTAAATAGGTCACACCTGCCCACAGTGATATTTGACATTATTCAATCCTTGTAAAAATGACAAACTTAACATCAACACTAAATTGACTGTGATTAGTCACATGTCGGCATTAACAAATGATGACACTTAAGAATGCCCTGTGTGCTTTTATTTCAAATTTTCTGTTATGTTGTGCTGTGCATTTACTATTCCCGCAGGAATGCTCATTGTCAGGGGAAGTAATTTCACATCCCACCTATTTAGCAAATAGATTGTGAAAGTTGATCTTTGTTGTTTTGAGAGAATAGGTCTTATCACCTTCAAAATAACTGACCGTCCTTATTTTAATCAGGTGCATGTGTCCCAGCCTTCACTGAAGCAGACCAGATTCTAAGCCTTCATACTTTGTACAATTTCAATCCAGTCTGTTGTCAGCTGTAACTGGTTCTTTTAATCTTTTGTAGTAAATGTCAGGTGAGGAACTGACAGTTCTGAAGGTAACAATTTCCCATTTACCCACAGTCTGTGTGATACATGAGTGGATACTTACTGCCTGTGAATGACCATTGCTGTCAATCCAATTTAAAATCTGTTCTTTTCTGTACTTCTGGAGGGATTCTGCCTGTATAATTTATCTGTAGATTATAAAGGATAGAGTGGCAGTGAGGTAAAGTCTACATTCAATGTATTAGTTGTATTTTAAATATTTGCTCACAGTGAGGCTAAAGATTCAATACCAATGTGATATGATATGATTATGCATTACAAATGACTGCAGTATTTGAAATGGATCAGATGGAAAAAAAAATCCTTACATTTGTGACAAAATTATAGCTACGCATATACTGCATTTCAAGCCTAAATATAATGCATTGTTTACAATCTAGGAAAGGAATATAAGCCTCCAGATGGGAAAGAGAAGAGAAAGATTAAGATCATCTCCTTGGTAAAGATCCGCAATTGCTGGGGTGAGGCAAGAACAGAAGGTGTGCCTGGGCCAGAAGTGCTGCCTGTGGAACAGACAGCCGAGGTGCGGAGACAGCGCAGCTGGGGTCAGCGGCAGTGCTTACCCGTGTACCTCCTGGGGTGCCTCTTCCTTCCCTACGTGGTACAGTGTGCCGTGTACTGTAGGATGAGGTGGCACGTGAAGCTATTATAGCACTGAAGATACAACTTGTTGTATTTTAAACTCTTGAGCTGCCTTCAGCTCTCATTCACAGGATGAAGCTTTTAATACTTGATTCCCATTCTTGCACTCCCTTCTGCACATGCATGAAGAAACCGCTGAAATCAGGGCGTGAAAAGGCATCCTGTATAAAGCAGGTCATGCCTTTATTTACTGTAGTACTTTCGCTCTGTTTATGCAATGAGCTTAATGCTGCTTCAGGTGGAATGAGGCCTTATATTTGTATGCACACATCTGCAATGCTGTGTTCTTTGTCATTCCTCTGCCTGTATTCCCACTGAATAGTAAGAACCAGATTTCAAAAAAACACGCCAAACATCTGGTAAAATCAGGACTCTGCGAGTTTATTTTAAAATATTTGTTCAAGAGTGTCATGGATTTGCCAGATGGTGATCACTGTTGAAAATCTGTCCCTAATTTATTATGTAAATTATTGCATTAGGTTAAATGGATCCACTTGTAAGTTAGCATGCTACCCAATATGAGTTATGCTGGTAGAATCCATCCTGGTAAGACATACACGTTTGACTAAATCATATTTACATTCTCTGCTCTCTTTATGTGATGGTCATCCCCCTGTGAGTCATCTGAATGCATTCCAGGTTATGTGGGAATCTCTTAATGGCAAAATGTTGATTTAATGAATTTTGAGCAAGAGAAACACAACATCAAAAGCTAAGACACACAGGGAATACGTGGCTGGAAATGAGAGTGCTTCATCTAAGGAAAAAAGAAAAAAAGAACCAGGACAAATAGTTATCTACTGTTTTCTTAAAGGATTCCTTTTCTTCTCAGACGTGAAGAAATCTGTGTAAGACAAACATGCTAGCAGCTACTATCCGTGTTAGCTCCTTTTTGTGCTCAGTATGTCAAGGAAAGAAGAAAAAGATTTATGACTCATTGTTTTCCAAGGATGCTGCTTCCTCTGCAGATATTTACAGGTTGTTTTTTAGGAAAACTTACAGTTTACAGACTGCCCACTGAATTTCCATTTTTATTGCAGGGTCATATTATTACTGCATAATTCATCATATAATCACAGAGATTCTGCATTTAATGCTCGATTAAGGAAAAAAAATGGATTAGCTACTCTTATTATGTCTTTTACCATAGATCTTTAAGATAATGTAGTGATACAACCTGTATCTCTGTGTGTTGGTAAGGCTGGTGTTCAGCCCCACTGCTCAGCTGAGACTGGAAGGTGTTGATGTCCCCTCATGTAAGCAGTCTTCTCTTTTCCATTCTAGAAACATGGCTGTTGGTCTTGAAGAACTCTAGAGTCTTCTTTGGAGCAGGAACCTGACATTTTGTACCAAACTAGCCTAAAACCAGCCTCAGGGTCATACTGTCACTTTAAATTTTAAACACATCAAACATTTAACACCTGGTAAGTACTGCAAGTGTTACTTTCAAAACTGAAAGTTATTTTCATTTGGAAAGTGTTCCAAAGCTTGACAGTGTTTCCCACACATTCGTACTGTCTTCCAACTGGAAAAATTTGGAAAATAGTAGTGAAGTGTGTGCGTGTGTCAGGAGGGAAAGCTCACTCTGCAAAAGCCTGAAGACACGTTTGGAAGCAATCTTTTTCCAAGTACAGTTGAAATTAAATAAAATCTTATTTTTCTAATAAAAATTTTTGTCAGAATTTTCTGATCTCTTCAAATTCTCCTACCGATGATGAAGCATGGAGGAGAGAAAAAGAATTTGCTTTTCCTATTTCCTCTAAACAACAAACCAAAAGACTATAGAAAATGACATTAAAACAATGAAAATGGTGTTAGAGTTGCAAAGCCAAGGATTTAAGCAATAGGAAATGGGGGAACTGAGGCTCCCATTTGATTTTATTCATCACTTATGCCTGAGCTGTCTTTGCCATGGGCCTCATTCTCTTTTGCACCACCTGTTGGGTTGTTATTAACACCAAGGCAAGATATGCATAAAACACATACAGTATTTCTAAAGAAGTAATATTTAAGTTGACTGCATGAGAAAAAGTAACTGCATAAAGCCAAGGGAAAAATGCGCTGGACTCATGTCTTCCAGCTGTTACCTTTTCATTATACTTTTAACTTGTTTGCCTGCAGTTGTGTGTTTACACTGCGCTGTCAAAAGCCCCAGCAGTGGAGCTGCAATATTTTCAATGGAGCTGTGGCAGATGTAGCTAAATTACTGGTGTAAAGAACCTTTGGCTTTTTTACAGTACCGAATAGATTTGTCATGAACACTTAGCAAAAATAGCATCTGGAAGGCCATTTGGAAGCGAGGAAAAAGGAGAGGACCTTTACTGCATGCGAATAAAATTGTTCGCTGAAAGGCAAAAATCTCTTTAGATTGGCAGCTCCTACCCTCAATAACTGTCCCGACAGCTCAGCAACACTCATCTGCTCAGCTCTCTGTTCCAGAAACCATGATTTTTAGTCCTGTTATTGCTGATGAGGTTAATGCACGGCTCATGGTAATGGCAAGTGAGCTCTTGAATATTCCCCAGAAGGTTTAGCATTTGTTTTCTAAATAGAGAGAAAACCAAAAGGGAATGCTGCTAAAGTTATCCTTTGTATTATAAACAAATGCAAACAGCTGTGGGAGCTCTGGCTGGCTTTGATGGCCAGTTGTAGCTTCAGAAGCAGGTTAATTTGCCCCGCTCTCACCTATAGATGTCATTGCCGTGAATTAAACAAACTATAGGAAATGGCAATGGCAACTGAATAAACAAGCTGTGTTGAAATAGCGTTAGCTGAATAAATGACTAGTTTCATGGCATCCACTGGAGAATGGTTTTGTCAATACCAGTAATACTCCGGTATTGTAAATAAGGAGAGTTTGGGACTATAGTATCAGCGTTTGTCAGATATGGATTTTTCCTGTATTGAAAGGGAATATAAAAGAGCCGGGATCGATGCAGGACAATTAAAGCGTGGTTTGCATGGCTAGGAGGCACACTATGAAGAGCGGGTTGCACGGTGTTGCCTTTATCGTGTAGCAAAGGCAGAGCCTACGTTGGGAAGACCTAGTGCCTAACCTTAGCCCACGTAATCTCTGTCCCTCCTCCAGGAAGATTACCTCTGGGTTTTTATGGCCAGCTGTAAACATGTGTTTGAGAACTTACTTTGCAGAAATGTCCCTAATTTTTGAAGCTTGCCTGTAGGGAAAGACATTAACATTTATTTTATTTAGCCATTATTAAGCCTATTTATAGGATGACCATTCAAGTACCCCTACCTGGTATACAGTAGATGCTCTGAAAGCTAATTAACTAAGTAACTAGAGCAAATCCACTATTAGGTATGCAGGGAAGGTAATGCCGACAGAAACCAACAACAGGGGCGAACAATTAAGCAGATGGACAGTTCTGCAAATGACTCTGGAATTTACAGTGGGAAATGCCTTTCGAAGGCAAGGGAGTTTTGCTATTTATTTGAATGGAGCCAGGATTTCACCTTGAGCTTTTGAGGCCAACAGGGACCATGGACGTATCTAGTGTGACCTCTTGAAAAACCTGCGTGCTACAGGGTAGAACGGCTTACCTGGGATGCAAAACCCCTGGAGAAAAGAGTTCATAGGATGCAAAAGCAGGAAGTTTCTTGTGTGTTTTTTCTTGTTCCTGTACGAAGGCGAGGAAAAGGTCATGCTGTGCCCTCAGTCTAATACGGCTGAAGCTACATAAGCTGTGAGAAAGGTTCATTAGAACATGATAAGTCTTTTCTGTATTGTGATACAAATGGTTTTTAAAGCTTAAGCACTTATTTTTAGGATTGACAATATGCAGCTCTATTGGCCCACAAAAAAAGTAAAAATAGGTGGATGGGGATTGTGCAGATGTATGTGAATAATTCTTGGCAAAACCTGTTATGTATTCCTTAAATGCTAACTCTTAAGACATTTCACTCTTTCATTTCCAGTTACACGTTTTACTGCACTTAATCTTTTTTTTATATGAGATCATTCTCGAATATTGCAGTTTGTAAATGGTTTTCCTGGTGCTGGGCTTCCCCCCCTGCCGCTTAAAGCTTCTTGAGCGTTGTAAATATTTCTATAGTTGAACTCAAATGGAAAATGGATTACTAGGATTAACAATTTCTGTGTCCTTGGTCATTTGCTGCTGTTGTGCTATGTCCTTACTGGTGGACTGTGCAAAGCATGTTTGAAGAATGTTTTCCTCTTTAACGTGCTCAGATATTTTTCTGTTCATGTACACAGGTTTCATAGCTGAAACTTGCAGCGTGTTTTGAAGGCAGCCAAGAAGGAACCTTAATGGCTCTCCTGGAAGTCGTTCAAAAACCACTCCCATTGACTGCATCGGACACTGAATAAGGCCCCAAAAGCAATTTTGAGGGAGGTATAAGGCAAGGGATGATGATTTGATTACTGAAGGCCTGTATTAAGAATGCTTTTGGAGGGTGACATTAAAACTTCTAAGTGTATCTCTTTGCCATACAAAAAACGTATCTTAAATCATAAACTTCCTGGGTCAGTTCTTTTCTGTGTTAGTTTGGGTCCAGCACATATTGTTCTGTAGCTTTCCAGAAATTCTGGTACCCAGCCATTAGTTTAGATAGTCTCTTTTCCCCAAGGTGTAAGAATTATCTGCCTTATGCTCAAGAGAGTAATAATTGAAAAAATATTTCAAATTCCAGCAAAAACTGGCCCTGCACACCTCTCGGTGAACCTCCTCTCTCCCGTAAATCCAGCTTGGGCTCTCTGTACCTCCTCCCAGGGTCTCACTGTCCTCCTCCAACAAAGAAAAATCGTCCTGCTGCCTTGACAAATGACTGTTTCCCATCAGAGTCTCTCGGACTCTGAGGTGGTTTTTTACGTTTGCTTACTTTTCCTGTTCTAATAAATCCAGCCTTGATCAAGTCATCTGACTGAGCTACAAGGAGTCTCTATTTATTACTCATATGTAAGGAACAAAGCACAAAGCAGAGAGAACGCTCCACCAGGACGCGTTGAAATCACAGCTTATTCTCTACAGGAATATTCTAGTTCCTGCTCAAATCTGAATTCTTAAGCACTATTTCAGGCTTCTTCCTTTCAGGACTACCTTAACTTTAAGCTCTTGAGTGCTTTGATTTGGGGATTTGGTTTTTTTGGGTTTTTTTGTTTTTTGGTTTTTTTTTTTTCCCCTCCCAAGTTAATTGTTCTTACCTTTGATTTAACTTTTAACCTTCTGCACCCAAACTTTTTCAGGACACAACTCCTGAAGCTGTTGTTCCAAAAGGTGGACTACAAGGTTACTTTTGCCTCTCAGGTCATGCTCTTTTGCAGGTTTATTAACAACATGACCTCAGGAACACTTAAAGAGTTAATCATTAACTCAATATTAGAATGTAAGCCACCTCTGCTGGAATTTATAGTCTGAGGTAGACAGCCTAAGAGGTAGGATAGAGACAAACTTCAAGCACTGTCCATAGAAGAGCCTTAGTGTTACAGTGGGGTTATACCCTCAGATCTGCAGATGTAAGGACAACTCATGACCAATTCAGGGTAACCTTTGTCAGCCACTGGTCCGACAGACCTGCTGCTCTGGAGTAACAGGAGTCCTCAGCATTTCCCTGACATGGGCAGTTCATATGTTTCCTGTTTGACTTTGCCTTGGTCTTGCCTTTCCCTTTGTTCCAGACACCACCTTTGGGCTGACCATATTATCGTAGTGTTCTTTGTTTTGGTACAGTCAACGCTCCCTGTGCATCCTAATCATGGGCGCTTGTAGTAACAAATCAGACAGATCGCCTCTCCTTCATACGAGTGGCCTGGCTGCTGTTTTTCATTCAGCAAAAGAGTGTGAATGATCTCCATCTCTTATAAAAGTGACCGTAATTTGGGGTGTGGGGAAAGTGAATCTACACGAAAAACAGGCTGGTTTTTTTACTGTTCTTCTCCTGATTCTGACTGGAACAAACTAGTCAGGGGTGTTTCTTGTCTGTTTGAGCTCCAGATGAAGAAATGACATTTATTCTCTCTGTGCGCATCGTCTAGGCAAGGGAAGTGTCTTTATTCTGCAAGTGGTAAAGAAAAGATATTATTTCTTCATTTTGCATACAAGGAGGTTCCTTGGTGGAAGAGGAATTGTTCCCTTGGATTATTTTAATCTCTGTGTGCTTAAAATTCGCTTTTACCATGTCTCATGCTCTGCCCAACTTTGTTGCCTCTGTGCTATACCCTGTTGTTTCCTCATGTCCTTTACTGTGACTCTCAGTATTCAAGTCCTATTTGAAATACGCCTCCTAAATTTGAGAGACCAGAACGCTGTTGGATGAGCATTTTTGCACCTCTGGGAGAAGTGTCCTATGTCATATGGGCTTTAAAATCAAAGCAAACTCTTGATAATACTTTGTGCATGCAGTCTGTCTTTATAAACCTGTAGAGTGTATGTGTGTTAGCCCTGCCTTACAGATCTCTATATCCTCCTAGTCTTCTGCCTGTGTTCTCAAGACTTGTTCTTACCCCTGGGGAAAAAAAAATTCTACGTACTGTGTTGACGTTAGCTGAAAAGGTAAATACTGAGCACTTCTGAAAATGCTGGCTTCTCCTCTGCATCTGTGTTGTTGCTATCCTTTGGGCCGTACTGCCTCCACTAGCTAACTTTCTTTCTTAAAAGTCTTTCTTCTTAAAAGATTTAAGCCTGTCTCCCTAAATCTGCTCCTAAAATCTTTCTTAAATAGGAAGAATTACTCAACAGTACAAATTTATAAAAGAAAGAAAGGGATTCAAGCAAGAAATTGACTGATGTTTCTTGTGAGGGGCTGTTGTTGTTGAGTTTGATATTTGCACCAAAGCAAAAAATATGATGACCTTCTGCTATGGTGACTGAGTATAGAAACATTCTCAATTCCAAACTGGAGTGGATACAAACAGCAACTCCACTTACAGAGCCTCCTCGAGGGAAGCAGTTTGCAGTATGCCCTTTCACAGGAGAGGAGAAAAATCTGGCTGGCATTAATTCATGCTTTCTAGCACAGCAGCCAGTCTCTTTCCTGTAGCTTATGATGATATCTTTGGGCAAAGTCACTTATGCCACAGTGCATTGAAGGCATTGTATAAAGGGTATTGCATTACCATATTGTCATGAGTTTAGAGTGTTTTATTGCAGCAGAGAGATTCTTAGGAAGTTCTTAGGAAAAAACCCAGCTTCAGCTGCATCAGGTCCAACTGATATAACAGCAGATTTCCCCACGGCTATGGGTGCGGTGAGAGCTTTCAAATAGCCTTGTCATTGTTTATGGTGTTTTAGGGGTTTTTGCCACCTTTTTTTTTCCTTTTTCCATCTTTTTTTTTCTTTTTTTTTTTTCTTTTTTTTTTTTTCCCTTCATACTACCATCCTGGCTCTGCCAGAGTACTTACTTTCAAATGCCTTCAGAACATCCAGTGTAGCAACACTTGTCATAGCTACAGTGATCATCCTTGATCACAGCACTGTGTTGGAGCTATGGCTGGGGGGTTTTTGGGTTTGGTTTTTTTATGTGCTTGAAAATGGCATGCAGATTACTGGTGAATTACTGATTTTTTTATAACACAAATAAAGTAGTCACTTCAGTTCCTCACAACACACAAGCATTTGGTAATGCTTAAGTTTTCTGAAGACCTTATTTCATTCTGATTAGAGCCGTGATTTCTAAACCCTTTATAAAGGGTTCAAAAATGTTCCAGTGGTGATGCTGGTCCCTTGAGAAATGTGTAAGCAGACTGCTGCATGGACTCGTCTGCAGAGGCTGGTGCCTCTTACGGGGTTGCCACATCCCCTAGCCCGATAGTGGAGGCTGCTGCAGCTCATTTTCCTAGGTGCAGCCAGTAGCACTGGGAGGAGCAGGTCTGGGTGCTCCATTTCTCCCATTAGCTCACTGGAGGGGTTCTCTGCCTGTCAGTTTTCCTCTGTGCTCCTTTCTTTGTGTGGAGGTGAGCACTTTATCACATAACCTGACACTGTCTACGTAGATATGCAGAGCTTGTCCATATAAAAGATAAGCGCTTGCTTAGTTATCTTCTGCAATACCTAGACATCCGTGGTCACAAGGATGACAGTGAATGGTCGTAGGCTGAAAACCCCGGACCGAGTTGCATTGCCAGAAGGAGTTACTAACCATTGGCCTTTCTCAGCTGTACAAGTCCTGCTGTAACCTCTAGTAGTTCTTGCCGCCTCGCTGCTCAGAGTTATCTGGTTACTTATTTAAAATACTTTGTGGAAGGAGAGTCAGGAGCTATAGGTATCATTGCACATATGCCTACATATTTCAACATAACAGTGATGCGGAGGTTAGAGTACTGAGAGCAGCACCAAGTGCCCAACGCTGACCAAATGTTTTCTGTACTTTTCTTGCTGTGCTTTGCTTGAGTAATCAGGACAATTTTCTGTTAGGCATAAAATGAAAGTAAATGATTAGAATAAAGATGTGCTGAGCTACTTGACAAGACTTGAGTACAGGGTACAGAATCTGTGGGTGTTTGGCACAGCCCCAGCACTGCAGATATTTTAGGTCTTGCTTATTTTTGATTCTGTTCAAATATGACTTACCTTAAAAAAATTAACTGCAAAGTATTTGATGTTACACAACAGGTACTCATAATGGGAAAAAATGGCATGACAAAGCTATAGGCACGAGTTGTAGGGCTCAAGTGGTGTTCTGAATTATCCGGGCTTCAGCTCATTCTGGAGCACTCAGGCAATAATTGGTTGCATACAGAGCGGTTTGTTCTATCAAATCACCCTCTTTCAGAGAAGAAACCCACAGAAAGGCTTCAGACAGCCACGCTGTCATTGGTTCTGTTCACTTATAATCCTTTGTAGATTTCAAAAGCAACTAGGATGGGATGCTGAGGAAAGCAATAATATTCCCAGAGGGATTTATGCATGGAAATCCTTCCTAGGGACAAAGCAGCAGAGCACCTCTGGTACATCTCTTCCAGTTCAGTACCCAGCCCCAAAATTCCCTTTTCTCAGGATCCCTGCAAGACGACACGGTGACATAAAAACTGCATTCTGTATTTTTCTGCATCCTAAGGGATACATTTACTTTAGGTGAACATTTCACTCACTCTACTTCTGGCTAAAATAGTAGTGAAAGGGACTGAAAGCTGCAGCAGAGAGCCCTTCCTATCCCAGGGTGCGTTTCAATGCAGATAGTTTGGAGATATTGCTGGGATCCTTTGCCAGGAGCATGCACGCAGCGAGTCTGGTGGTAGCAGAAGCAATCTGTAGCTCTCCGGGGTTGCCCAGTGAAGTTGTAAGTCCACTACCAAACTTTGTTTCTCAGTTGCAGGTCTAGGCTGCAGGCATCACATCTGGACCAAGAGGAAGAAATGACTCTCATGTGTGGGCTGCTTTTAAGTATCAGTGCAAAAAACAAGAGATGAGAAAGAGGCAAGGGTTGGGATTATAACCGCTAGCAGACAGCTGGGATCAACTGAAGTAAGGAAACCGTTAAAAAGGAATTGCAGCATCAAAGCATCATTTTTCACTTTGTAAATTCAGCTCAAGTATGTCTATAGTGTCATTTGTCCTGACGATTTGGATTCGTGTGCCGCATCAGAGTGCTAACGTCTCTAGCAGAGGGATCTGTCACTGAACTGCAGGCATCTCTAGGGTGTAAAACAACAACAGCTTGATGGCACACAACAGCAGTTCAGGAAAGCGTAAGAAAGAAGTTTCAGTAAAATAACAGAGCAGTTGGGAAGGACTGTAGGAAGGGTGTACAAACAGAACACGGCATAACAGGCCAAGCAAGCTGCATCTTGATCACGTTCTTGCCTTTAAGATACACGATTATGAAAAAAAATTGCCATTAAGTGTTATCAGTACTGCACTGGGGTGAACACACAAGCTTTGCAGATCTTTATAGCTATCGCCTGGTGACAGGAAGCTGTCAAATGAGAAATGCGGTAATGGTTACAGTAGACGCTGAAGAGGAACAGTGAAAATGATGAGCATTGTCACGAAGGGAAAGACCCACACCCCCTTTCATAATATAATCTTTTGAGTATAGCCCACACATGGTTCAGAGGCAGCTGCTTTGCTGATTATTGCAAGCCAAAATGTTATATCAGTACACATCTACTTACAATACCAGTTGGGTTAATGAAGAGAAGGTTACATTTTGGTTCATATGCCTTTTGAAAAGTGGAATAAACAACAATCTTTATTCCCTTGGGAGAAAAAAAGTGCGAATTCTGCCAGCTGGTTTGTAATATGAGAGTGCTTTACATGGTGTATTTTCACAGCTGTCTTATCAGTTTCCTAAAATGAATCAGGGTGGAGCAAACAGTTTAGGAATGTCATGAAAAAAGGATTTGCAGCTTTGCTGTGGTTCATGATAATGGTGCCCTCTTGGGATAGTGTATCAGAGTTGGAAGATGCTACTGGAGATAGGAATAATGCTTTTAAAATATTCTCACACAAAATGCAGCGGCTATTGTGTCTAAACTCTGGATGGAGACATCCTCTTTGCTCTTTATGGTAGTTTGGCTTGGAGCAGTTTTCAGATGGGAGGCATTTCCACATCTCCTGCTGCAAGATTCACTTCTGCAAAATGTGGCTGTTTCTGTCACTGTAGCTCATTTCAGTGGGAGCTGAGGGATCTTGAAACTTTGTGGACCTGGGTGCTTGCTAGAACTTAGCTGAGATCATCAGCTCCATCTAAACCAACCACTAAAGGTCAGGTCTTTCACCCACTGAGGATGGTGGGAGAACCCTGACTGATTTCAGTGCGTTCAGTATCATACGCTAAAAAACAGAAATACAGGGAAGGAAGCGTTTCAGTGCTGTTAGGTCCAGAAAAAGTTACTGTGCTGTTTCCCCTTCATCAGTGTTGCTGTTCAGTTAACAAAATAACTGCTCGGACCAGCGTTCTCATACAGCGCTTTAGATTTTGGTGTAGGCAAGCAATAAAAAAAAAAAATCTGTGCTGATTTATTGTGTGAGCTGCACAGGAGGCATGCTCTGCTGGAAAAGAATCTGGCATGTTCTGTTAGCACTGCTAGGGGCTAATGCAATACATGGGACTATTTTAGCAGTTTCACTAAATATCATTTATTCCATGACCGCTAAGAGTTACAGTGTATTTGACAGAAACAAATAGAGTAAACCAAAGCTTTTTTCCTTTCATAAAAATGACTATGACTAAAACTGTACTCTTTAAAAAAATACAGCATATTGAATCACCTTATCAAACTTCTGACAGTTTTACTTTAAGTAGCCTTACTTATTTTGTTGGCTTGTGAAATACTTAGTACTGCTTTAGAGCTGGTATTGTCCTGAAGACTTCCCAAGTCTCATTGTGAAGGCGACCAATGTTAACTTCCTTACAGATACCTCAGGTGTCTGCTGCAAATTGTTTCAATGGCCTACCAACACATGCGCAAAAGAACATATATGATTTACATCAACTCTATAGTGTCCCGAGTTAAATGTTTTAATGATCAGATTCATGATCACCTGGGAGAAATGCTTAGAGTTAATAATTTTCCGTATACCTGAAAAGCCTAAGACATGCTGATCTAGAAAAAAGTAGTTTGCAGCAGGCCTTGTGTCTTTCTTCATCCTGTGTGCAAAATGCTGCTGCTCTGATTCCTGAGTTGCATCTGTTTTCACAGCCCTGCTATGAATTTCACAAGGGATGTCCAAGTTGTTACCCCAGTACCCCAAATCAGGCCCAACTGTATCTATTTGATTTATGAGAACTGCTTTCTGTTCTTACAGGTCTCCATTGATGGCGACATCACAGTCTTCACATGCAGTCCATTGCAATGCTTAACCATTCTTGCAATTAGAAACTGAGTCCTAATTTCCAATCAGAATCATCCTTGCTACATTTTAAGCCCTTGTCCTGTTCACTGCAGTCATGGAGAACAAATGGTTCCTTGCGTCTCCTATTGACCTATGCATACGTGAAGGTTCTTGTCGTCATCTTTTCTTTAGGCTAAACATGCTAATTTGCTCATTCTCTCAGAGGATAAGAGGATAGGTGGGATAGGCAGAAAATAACACAGAAACTGGTCGTCTTTTTCTGGCACTTCAGTTTGGACAAGATTTATTAGTAGAAGTAATGTCTTTTCTTAAACTGATTGGAGTAATTAGAACTGTGAGGCAAGTTTTTGGGGTGCACAACCCCTTTAACAGCAAATTTTGTCTGACCTCTGCAGAAGTAGCAAAAGTTTAAAAAAAACAAACCAACCAACCAGAAAAGCTTTTCTAATTTTTCCAACTATACTAGTTGGTCTGCCAATGTGCCTGTGCCTTGAGACCATCACAGCAAAGTACACATATAGTATCCTTCCAGAATGCTGGAACATAAATTCCAGCATGTTATCATTTGTAATTTTAATTAATGGACAGACAAACTGGAAGTGCAGTTTTAGCGGCTCTCAGTGTATCTTTATCTTTATTCAGAACCATAAACATCACATGTAATGCAAAATTGTGACAGTAGCCACTGAACACAGCCTATAAATAGCTGTGCCAAAGCTGTAGAAAATGGTGTGAAGCTTTTCCTACCCCAGATGAACATTTGTCTGATTGCCATCTGCAGCCATTAGCAGTGATCTTGTGAACTCTTAGAAACTGAGCTAAGTTGGTCCTGGCATAATCGAATGGGGAAATACCCAAAGCTGGTATTCTCGTTTGGTCTAGCGCATATACGAATTCTGGCATCTTTTGTCTACAAAGAGGATACTAATTCTGTAACATTAGCAAAGCAGAAGGTACAGTTATGAGGATTTTTCTTTGTTTACAACTGAGTGGTGTCCGCCCTCTGATAGGTGTACCGCAGTGTGCCAGGGGTGTAGTATTTCAGTCAAGATGTTATCTTGATCGCATGCAATCATGAAAGCTCCTGTAGTGCCTCTCAAGAGGAAAATGGTGAGATTGGTATTGTTGCTAAATTATGATCTGCATAAATACGCCCTCTCTTTCAAAATTGCAATTACAGTTTGACATACAATGTTCTTCTTTTAATAATGGGTGTTTTCTGTTAAACAGACACAGAATTCTGGACTGAGGCGTGTGCATCTGGTTGGTGGACTAAGGAACCTCACTCAGCTACCTATTTTGAAAAAGAAAACATGAGAAAGCATCAGGCAGTGCTTGAAGAGTTTTAGGGTAGGAGGAAACACTGGCTAGACAGGGGACATGATCATCCTACTTAAAAACGCTCTTTGCTCACTGCTACCCAAACAACGCTCTTAACATCTTGTCTAACACCTTTCTTTCACAATGTCATTTGTTGCACTGTTGTTCTCACTGAAAATTTCTTGAGGACAGTGGGCAAGACCTTCCGCGAAGGGTCTCTGATCACACAGAATTAAATTCTTCTGGAGGTCAGTCATCTCCTGCTCTGACAGACCTTCGGCGCACAGCGCAAGGCTCATCATCTCTCGGCCAAACACCTTTTCACTTCATCTAAGACTGTGGCTTTTTTTTCTGTACTTCCATCTGCTGCAGAAGGGAAATGGGAATGGCTGCGAGTTGCTTCCTGTTACAGGCAGGACCGTTTGATGTAGGTTTGATGTGCTGTGGCACATCTCACCAGCTCTTTGTTTCTATATAGCCTTTAACATTCTTTTTCTCAGTGTTGAAGGGAGTTTTGCGGTTTGGTTATACATATTTCTGAGGAGACAGAGCTCTGAAGGCAGAAAAAGTTTTCTCTCTGTTGGCTTCTATTATTGAAAGAACTAGAATCCGGGTATTGATTCTGAGATTCCCATAATGCAGTTACTTTCATGTTGTCTGGTCATCTCACTCCAAAACAGGTGTATACAGGAAAATCAAGCTATTTTTACTCATCCTGTTACTCGTTTCTTCTCTGAAGCTCTGTTAGCAAGCCCCAACTTCAGCCATTGCTCAGATGAAGGGCAATGCTGGTGTTAAAATGCAACCCTGGTGGTAGAAGGCTCATAAAGCACACATTTGTTTATATTTAGACAAACTAGAGTCAGTTATCCACAGCTCAAGGTGCTCTTGCCAAAAATTGCAAAAATTAAAATTAAACAGCCAGCAAAACAGAAATCTCCTATTCCTTCTGCAAAAACCCAAATCTATTTCAAAATTCCCCAGGCTACAGAAATAGATATGCCTTTCATTAGTTACTGAAGGGATGGCAGACCCAGTGTTCTTTTAAAGCTGCTGAAGTGTGAAGAAAATTAGTATCTCACATTTACAAGATTATACTAGAATATTTTCTCCACAGGCATATACTTCTTAGATAACAAATATTGTAAGCAGTATTTATTTTTTATATGGTCACACTTAATAAAATCCATCTAGGAGATGATGGGATGGTATATATGATTTAAAAGACCGAGTGTCTTTGTATCTTCCTGTAGGGATTCTGGCTATTTAAGAGACAACATCTTGTTTATTACAGCCAAATTTTTTCTTTGCTGTTGTGCAAACTTCACGTCAGCTTGCAGTACAAACACACAAAACATAAAGAGTTGATTGAGGTTTTATGTGAACTTTTTGGCTCCCTAGTTCACCAAAGAGATGTTTGAACGAGGGCTTGTAACGTTAAGACGTAACAAGGTGTGGATGTGACCAAAATGGAACTTGGGTTGGCTTTCTGGACCAAAGCCAGGAACGGTGATCCTGAAAACTCCCCCCTCACCTAATATTTGAAAAATTTAAGATTGAAAAAATAAACTAAGAAATAGCTGGTTGTGTTGATATTCTTGAAATACCTATAGCTGTGCTTCTGCATAGGCACAGACCAACCCAGTCTTATAGGTCTGGGCAGTTCGATGCTTTATTTATACCGAAGCCTGAACAGCCGGGATCCAGGAACTAAGCGTGCCTGTGTGTCCCAGACGGCATTTTCAGAGCAAAATCCCTATGTTCCAGCAGGGTCTGGCTCCTTGCAAAACGCAAGGGAGGCTGTCATTGGTGAACAAGGATGCTTTCTTTTGCTTTCTTTTCCATCCTCTCCTCTGCCTCAGGGACTTCAGACCCAAGTACTGACTTGAAGAAGTCCCTTGCCTACTTGGGTTCTCACTCAGAAGGCACCCAGCTTATGTGGGTACACTGTACACAGAGCCTGCGTGTGGAGCGTAAAGACTTAGGAATCACATGTGCCTCAGGAGGTCCTAAAGCCACAAACGTTGTCGGCTGCCGCAGGACTTGGGGGAACCTTTCTACTTGGGGGAACCTTTCTGCACGCCTGCCCGTGCTGCAGCATCCACTTTTGGCCATGGTCAGATAGGGCAGGGTGGGAAACGGACCCGGCGCGATGGCGCTGGTGTTCACAAGTGACTAACACAAGTTCTGGATTGGATGTAAATGACTAAATATTTAGGCACTGTGGCTCCTCTCTTCCTATTTGGAAGCTGGACTTTTGCCGTTATCTCATTCCCTTGGACTTCTCAGCTCTGTACTGGAAGCGTCAGATCCTCCCTCTCTTTCACAAACCTATGTCTTGAAATCTGTTTTCTTAGGAATGATACGGGTACATGTATAAAGCAGTTGACATCAGTTCTCAGAATATTTTCTTGTAGGTGGAACTATTATTCCTCCTTGGTACTGTAACTGTGCACAGAGTCAGTGATTTGCTATGCTAATAAGTTGCTGAAGGAAAAATGGGAATTATTCTGACTATGTATTCCTCTCTAGTATATGTGGTTTAAAAAGACTAAAGGGCAACAGAAGATAAGCAATTACAGAAACCACTTCTGCTGGAAGTAATGAAAGAGGCTACAGATTTAGATGAAAATATTTCTGGAAGATTTCCCTACTGTGTTTTTTTCTAAAGTGCTTGTTGCACTGCTTTATGTGATGCCACTCTCCTATGAAAGCAAAACCCGAGGACTGCAGTGATAGATGATATAGATGACATCTTCACTCACTCTGATCCAAGCTTAATTCCAGAAACCTGGCATCTTTTTTACCAGCTCTGCTAACAAATACACATAAAAATCAAAACAGAGCTACCTCCAATTTTTATTAACGCTTCCTAGCTAGGATTCTTTCTATTACAATTTATTTTTTGTACAAGTAATTTTCTTGACTCACAACTGAAGATTACCCTGTTGCTTAATTTATTTGGTCATTCATTTGGCACTGTGGGCATATGTGATGTAAAGCTCTTAACCATTCTGGGGTTAGATGGAGGCAAGTAATCTGCACCCAGGAGGTTTAACAAGGCATCCGTCCCAGGAATGTAGGTACTTTTAATTAATTTAATTAAAGGGAACATTTTGTACTGGACTAAAAAGATTATTTTGTTGACTAAGACCTAAATATTAGTTCTCGTAAAGGGAAATAACCAGATAAAAAACAAAATTCTGTTTGTCATGTACTTTTTTGTGCAAAAATAACGTTGATTTTTAGTTTGATGAGAAAAGGAAATTTCTGTCACAATTATATTTCATTCATAGTGGACAATTAAGCAGTGCTGATATGCTGATTGGATTGCTAGTTGCAATGTGTATTTTAAGCTATTTAGGTAATTTAAATGAATGTTTATTTTAGCTTTAACAGCTAATATAGCTTTTCCCTTCCTGTGTGTTCCTCTTGCACCTGGTCTTCAACTGTCTGGCTGATCTCTTGTAGGGGAGGATGAGTAAAACGTTTCGGTTTTCAGGTATTATTCCCAGAAGTCTCATTTTAAAAAAAAAAAAAAATACAGTAGAAGGCTGTGTGGGTGTTTTCACAGCAGAAAGATGTGCCTACCCGTACGGGAGATACCTGGAGCAGCTCCGCCTACACGGGCAGCTCATGGGCACCGGGGCCGGTTGCGGTGATCGTGTTCCCATCGCCTCATTACGTGTCATCGCCAAAAAATCCCTTCGCTCAGCGCCGGCCCCTTCCGAGCGGTACCTGCAGGGACAGGTTCAGCAGTCAAACGCGGTTTTAACGCCTCGGCCCTGCTGGAGGCGCTGACAGATGCCGGAGCCGCTTGAAGTCTGTTCCCCGCAGCGCAACCCGGCCCACGGAGCCGCCCGCGGCCGCCTCCCTCCTCCTCGGCACAC
>WAAD01035933.1:316778-340991 GCA_013389945.1 Fregata magnificens | reverse complement strand
GGCGGGCGGCGTTGGTGTGCCCGGGCGGCTGTAGCGGTGGGGTCGGTACGAGCAGCGTGCAGGCAGAGTTTCGAAAATTCCATCTTCTCAATTAGAAATCTCCTCTTTTTAAGAGAGCGGCGTGCAATCTTAAAAGGTAAGTGAATATTTGGTGCGCGAATCACGTGCTGCAGAATTCAGATCCATCCCTTCGAACGCGAAGGGAGGCAATAAGAAGGCATTTTTCTTGCAGAATGGCCCCGTATTTACNGGCGGGCGGCGTTGGTGTGCCCGGGCGGCTGTAGCGGTGGGGTCGGTACGAGCAGCGTGCAGGCAGAGTTTCGAAAATTCCATCTTCTCAATTAGAAATCTCCTCTTTTTAAGAGAGCGGCGTGCAATCTTAAAAGGTAAGTGAATATTTGGTGCACGAATCACGTGCTGCAGAATTCAGATCCATCCCTTCGAACGCGAAGGGAGGCAATAAGAAGGCATTTTTCTTGCAGAATGGCCCCGTATTTACAGGGGCTGTGCTGCAGGTAGCGTGCACGTGAGACAAACACACACCACCCTGCGCTCCCTCCCTGCCTGCTGCTTCTGTGGTGCTGGAGAAAAACAGGGGTTAAACATCCTCCCTCTTATTCCTCCCGTAGGGTGAGTAAGGAGTGTGGAGTCTAATGACACACAGTATCTCTCTATTACAGGCGTGGGTTGGTTGTTGGGGGCTAAAATGCAAAAAAGAAATGAGATGATGAGGCAGACAGCTTCTCTCAGATCCGTGTTTTGCAAGGAAAAGACAGATTCTCATCCCCATTTGCGTTGGGAAGTTCAGGAGCATATGTTAGACAGTAAGCTGATTTAGAGAATGATGCATCGATGTGGGTTTTAGGCTTTTATACAGGTGAAAAGAGCATAAGGGAGATGAAGTATCTGGAGAAATTAAATAAATTATGAAGGTTAATTAGTGCTGCTGGGGAGTGTAGCATAGCTACAGTATACCGAATGAAGGCAAATTAATGTTGAATTGGGAGAAGAACAAGAAGAAATACAGCGAACGTGCCGTAGAGAACAACAACATGGCCATGAAACCCCGCTTGCAGCATTTCTCAGGTTGGAGCTTGGAATGATTTCTTCGAAATGCGAAAGGTTGGGTGTTGTCTATTTTTATTATTTAATCCTCAAAACTTAAATACCAAACCTGCAACTGAAAACATCAATGCCTAATGTGTGAATTAGAAATAAAGAAAAGAAGCTAGTGAAATAAGTGCCTTTTGGCGAGAATATACTGAAGAGAATTTGCTAGCTACAGTGACATGAGGCTTTCTTACTGGAGTGGTGAGAGACACCTTAGGTCATGGATACTTTGTGTAGAGGCATGCCTGTCTAGAAAATGTATGATGAACGTGCAGTTGAATTATGGGAGTACAATATATTGCAACCTGCCGTAATCAAAATCCCATTTTTTTTGGCTCTGCGAACAAACTATTGGAGGGGGGGAAGCAGTAGTGCTTAGGCAAAGGCCATCTTAAGCTTTTGGAGGTCTGTGGCCATTATGACTCTGGGGCTTCTGAAAAGATAAACTACTTAAAGTTGTGCTGCTTTTTTGTAGTAACTCTCGCTAAGTGCATCATGAATGCAGAAGACTATGTGTACTCCAAACTTGCCACCAATTTCATTTGAGTGGAGAAGAATGGTAGGGCCGTATCCTGTTTGGATCTAGACTGTGGTCATGGAATATTGAAGCGTACTCGCATGCAGATTTAGTCTTGTAATTACAGTGTGAATGACTGGTTACATATTCAGTGTAACTGGATGACTAATATAATTTTATCAAATAAACTCCTTATCAATATTGATTGTGTTGTAGCAATTCCTGTCTTGCTCTCGTCTTTCTGTCTTTTCCATTGGTTTTCCCATGATCCTATGTGTGAGCTCCTGTGCTTTTAAATTGAAATACATACTCTGAACAAAAATATGTCTTCTAAGGTACCTAACAATTACATTTTAACATTTCAGGTTACATACACTAGATTTACTTTCAATTAAACCTTTAGAATATAAGCAATACGTGTGGTGGTGTTGAGAAATCCATGAGCATACCTGTTACATGCAGTGAATTTTTAAAGATTAATTTTTTATGCAACATTACAGGCAAGCATGCCTAACTTTCTGCTTGTAATTCTCATTTATTAATGTGCATAAATGCAGACTGTATTAGGCCCAGATGTGCATCACGTACAGTATTATGCACTCTATACACTGAGTTCTGCAGGTTTTGGTTTTTTTATATATGTATATTTCCAGAAGAACACTTTATCTGCAAGGTCTTCTCTGGTTTGCCTGTGACACATTTAAGTTTTATTAGTACAGAATCTTACGTTTTCTTTAATTTCAGGATGCTTGTTAAAGTCAGTATTATACTTTACCTTCTTATTAAATAGCAAAGGGAAGGCAATAAGAAGGCAGCCAGAAAATTCTAAAACAACCCCTTGGTACGTTAAAAAAGAAAAGAAAGTAACCTGCAACCCTCCCAACTTTATGCATGGTTTTTCTCGGTTAAAAAAAAAAAAAAAAAGATTTTGTTCCTCCTTATGTTTTATCTAAATTTACCTTTTCTGGAGGTGGTTAAACTTGTGAGATTTATCAACACCTGTAATTCCATGTTGTGAAATGTTAAAAAAAAATCTTTTGCTTTAAAAATTTTTCAAAAAATTTCCCGATTTCTGTCTGTCTGACCTATAAAGCCGTGAGTATACACATTGATTCTTTAAACTTTTGAGTCTGAATTTTCTTTAAAGCAGAATGATGTGGCAAGATGACTTCCCTTGGCATCCAGACAGTCAAATGGCTCTTAACTGTAGTTTCTTGACAAGATTAAACTGATTTTAAGAACTGATGCAAGATCAGTGACCTCTTGTCTCTGTTCTCCCACCCGCAGTGGCGTGGTGTTGTAGCCTTCTCTCTTGTACCATGTTAAATGCTTGAGCAGCTGCTGGGTGAATGAAAACTATTTATTTTTGCAGAGTTCATTTCTAGCTGGATCAATAAACTGAACTTGACCTGTTGAACATGAGGGTGGCAGGAGGAGGATGCAGGAGTACAAAACAGAGTGGCTGGATTTGTCCTTCATGGCAGCCGCGAGCTCTTTGAACGGTTGATACCAATTGTGAACTCATGCCTGGAGTACTTGCATGAAGCCTTAAAAATGCCTCTGCAAATGGCACCTTTTGATGTGCAGTGAGTGCCTTTCCCTGAGTATATGTTTTGTTTGTGCTTAGTACTGCACAAAGAATACTCACAGCTTTACAGCCTTACTTACGTCATTAATTATAATCATTGTGGTCAGCCTGATCAGTAATTTCAGGTTGTCTTGCACTTTGCTTCCACTATAATAAATATGTGCCAACCTCTAGGAACATTTTTCAGCATCCATAGAACATGCAAAAGCTGTGTGGTCATACAGGACCTAGTGACGTTACCAGTAAGGTCCGTGGGAGGTTACCACGGTCTTCAGTGAGAGCAGAACTGAGCCCACTGGTTGTTTCTGACTCTTAGAGTTTGAAGTTTTCATCTTGGAATAACATGTTCGTTTTAACTTCAAGGTAGAGGGTATGCCTGTTACATTCACTGGAGATATATTGGTGTTTAAAGCTCGCTGCATCTGCAAACGCTTGCAGCAGCGGAGTGAACTAGATCATTCACCTCTGGTTTATTTGCCAACTGGATTTTATGAGCTTTAAAAAACAAATTCTAGTTATGTTACTTAGAATTATTCCAGTCCCATTATTTTATGGGGCTAAAATGCAGTTGTTTGTTTTACGTTCATTTAAAAAGTAATTGCTTTAAATACAAACCCTACATTAATTAGAGAAGATCATGGCTTGCTTTGCGTACTTACATTAAGAAGGGAGAAACTGGGCATTTAGAGCCCCGTCTTGAAATTGTCCCATGCGAAGCCGCCCCATCCAATTCAGTTCCTTGAGGTTCTACTTAAGCGACCTGTGACGAAAGGATCTAGTTTAATGATGAGGGTGATGGACACACTGGAGAGGAATTTAGGTGGTTGTCCTAGCATGGAATTGGCTGTGGGATTCTGATGAGAGAGCAGAAGTTACTTTACTGGGTTTTGAATAAAAATGCTGTATGGTTTGGGAGCTGTGGTGGTGGAACTCCGGTGTTTCAGATCTTCAGGAAAAGAAATCTTTGAATAATCCATAGAGTTTCCTGAATAGTCTGGTTTTCTTCATGGGCAGCATTTGTTACCTGTCTTTCCAAAATGTGTCAAGTAGGTTAATTTACACTGTGCTGTGAGAAACTCCATCTTGAAAAATACTCTTTAAGAGAACATTAATTAGTAATGATATAACATAAAAAGTATAGTATGCTTTTTTGACTCAAATTTGGTTTTGTGCCACATTGGATGATTGTTTGATTTCAAAGGAATCGTTGCTTATTCATCGTGTTTATAAAATATGCGTAATAGTTGGTTTTGTATGTGTTCTGCATAAAGCAAACCTTGGTCTAAGTTTTGCTTCCTCTGTAATTTTTTATAATTTTTTTGGTAAAGCTTTTTCTTGTTCTGAGTGGAGGGCTTACTTGCTAAAAATGTTGCTTTTTTTGAATTTAAATTTTGAGAGTGGCTTTTTTTTTACCCCCCCTTTCCCTCCCACCAACCCTGTTCCTTTGTAAAGGTGAGAATTGTTTAGCTTTACCGAAGAAGTAACCTTAGGTAGTAATCCTTAAGAGCCAATTTGGCAAAGGCACACGTAGATACTTCAGGAACATGAAGAATCCTGGTGAGTTCATGTTACTATTCCTATGCAGGCAAGTCTCCGCATGCTGCTGCCTTCTTGAGCCGGGGCCCTCATGCTGATGAGGAATGATGTTGTGTGAGCTAATGGGTAGGGAAGTAATCTGTTAGAGTGGTGTTCTCTTTTGAACTGGCATAACTAATGAAGAGGATGATGAATCATGCATGTTGACATTTCAGCTATTACCAGTATTTGTTATTTATTTGTCCTTTATGAAAAGAACATATTGGTGACCGAAGGAATATCTTCCAGAGCAGACTGAGAGCTCTGTGGTATGAAAGCTGGAGTTGCTGTTAATTTTTCTGTTTGGCTGGAGAGTGATTTGTTGTTGGAGGTCTTTCATACTTGTAATTTCGAAGTCTTGGAGGAACTTGTTGCTGATTAGTTGGTTGGTTATACTTAATGAGAGGCAATAAAGTGGTATCTGTCCAAAGTGAAGATCCTAATATGTATGAATTATCCTTTCTTGCGCCACAAGCAGTTCCATTCGTGTTGCCCCATTTCACATAAGTTATTGAAAAGTCATCTGATTAGCATTTCTGACCTTATTATGCTGATCAAAGCAGAGAAAGCTCAAAGCTGTGTTTGTTCTTGTGCTGAGCTGTAAGTGTATGCAAATAGCAGATGTGTATCTTCCACTATCCAAGCCTTTCCAAAGCTTAGAAAGATGGAGACAAGCTTTCTTGCTTCTCTTTCCTCAAGTTTTTTAATCTGGAAGTTTGTGATAATTTCTTTTTAGAGTAGGTTGCATGTCAGGCAGCAGAGATGTGGTCATCATGATGAGTTATTTGTCTTTACATCCTGTTTTCCGTATCTTCTGGGTTTTTTGCCATTGAAGGAGGTGACTTGGTTTTCAGAGATCAATGACACTTTGCAGATTTTCACTGTGTAGTACTTAAAACCTGAAGCTTGGATAAATATATCACTAATGGAATTCATCTGAATAGCTGAACTGTGTCTTTTACCTTAAAATATGATTAAAATATTAAAATAAAAGCAGTTGAGGTACAATTCCCAAATAACAGTGAATAGGGTAAATGTGTGGTTTTTTTCTCTGAGTCCCTCACTTTAATGGTGAATATTCTATTGTCTAATTTTTACTTACATCAGCTTTAATTGCTAATTATGGTTGAATTGTAGTGATCTCAAATTTGAGATCTGTAATGATCTCATTAATGAAAAAAGTACTTCGGGTAGGTGAGTTCTTATTTGCAATACAAGTCACACTGGGAATTTGTTATTAATTAGCGAGGGTGAGAAAAGAGATGGTTAATTTGTATTTTATGATAGGGGATCTTCCTATTTCCTTATTTACTTTTAGGTATTTGGGGTGTTTATTTCATTTTTCCCTTAATGCCTGTATGATTTCCAGGGCAGGTAGAATAATATTTTGGCAGATTGCTGCTATTTTTCTGTATTCAGATTGTTTAAGTAAAATGCTTTTATAAAGCAGTCGGTAGGAAACATCACTGCTGCAATTTATATTTTTAGATGCCTTAACAAGTGAGGTTTGTATATGTGTGTGAATGGTTCCCCCCCTTTTTTAATGTGGTTTTTTTCAGCTGGCTGTCTTAAAAATTTGCGTTTCTTTCTTAGTTTGGATGAGAAACTTGATGAATAAATTTGAAAAGGAGAAACCATCAGTGCATATGAAAAGTATCAAAATTGAAGACAATGTAAAATATCTCTTCAGAATGGGAGTATGAATATTTATAGTGGTTGTGGTTCCAGAAAGCTGTTGTGCATTGATTCCAATTGCTGAAAAGCATTAACTGATACTCTTGAAAGTGTCTTAATATCCCTAACCTGCAAACAATGACGGTCGCTTTGGTTCACTGCCGGTCACGTTGATGGTAATCTGAAGTTCCTTGCAGGTGAATTTTCGGTCCTTGAATTGCCATTAAGCTGGTCGAGCTAGATCCTGTGGTCAGTGTTTTAACGGTTGGCTTAAATATTGGTAAGCCGTACTTATGGGCTCTTATGTCACGCTTAGCATTTTTAGTGGGCTGCTTCTCTCTGAGTTTCTGAAATACTATTATTTCCAATGAAGTCCAGAAAAAATACAGGGAAAACAGGGAGAAGGCTGTAAGGAGAAACAAACGTGAGTTGAGTAGCTTCCGGGTCACGTATCTAGAGGTATAAATCTTAGACGATTTGGATTCTTTCTGCAGTTGTTAAATGGAAACTGGTTTATTGGCTTTATTGTTTTAGGGAAACAAAAAAAGAGGCTTATCTTTTATTGCTCTCTGAAGAAGTTTTACCTGTCTGTGCCGTCACCCAGCTGTTGATTCCAGCTATCTTCATCCCCCGTGCTGAAAGCTGCTGGTCTCTCAGCTGTGCTGAACCAGACGTCTGCGTGTAAGGCAAAAAGAATAATTCCATTTTTCCGCCTTCCTCCTGGTGTTCGTGCCCTGAAATTATTTATTGGTGGTGCTGATCAGGTGGAGTTAACAGTTCTGTTTTGTCCCACCAGTTTGGCACAGCAGATTCTGGTGATGCCTTTTTCCACCAATAAAAACGAGCTTCTGCCGTCTTCCTGGGTTGTGATCCCATAAAGTTAGTATTTTTAATGAAGAAATATTATTAGAAAGTAAATGAACAATATGCAACCAGACTGCAATGAACAATGAAGTGTGCGTCTTTCCCGTTGTCAGTCCTTTTATTTACCTCTTTAATAACGGATGATTTTCCCTTTTGCCTTATCTTCCATTCTGTCCTGTGGGATTATTCTGTGTCGAGAAACTATTTTTGACAGTAGGGTGCTCTTAATGTTCCAGATAATGATTTGAAGAGGCCTAGTAACTAGAAGATAAAGGTACACAGCACTTTTGTAGAAATGCGGTACGTGTTTTTAATGCGGAGGGATGCCAACGGGAAGGCTTACACGTTCTGTAGTTCACCAGGACTTAGGGAGTCACTAGGGGCATGGCAGCACAGTGCTTGTAACTTGAAAGAAGTTGGTCAAAATAGTCATGTCCTTTCAGGCCTAAGCCCCCTGTTCACTCTTCTTTCTCTAGGTTCTCTTAGTAGTATGCAGATTTTTAGGTTCACGTCTTGGTTCTCTTCTCAGTGGTTAGTGCGTGTCTGTGAATGTAAGGGGTCAGTCGCTGAGTAGGTAATTGGGAGAGGCTTAGGCAGGCTGTTTCTTGTAAGTGTTGCAGAAGAAAGTCTTCAGCAAAGGGGAGACTAGCGGGCAAACAGATAAACAGCTTTCTATCCTTCAGAGATGTTATGGAATAGAATATGGAAGGGTTCCGAGAGAGGGGAAAAAACCAACTAAAATGCCGTGAGGAGAGATTTTAGAAATACGTGATGCTTGGAGGAAATAGCCAAAAGGAAGTGTTGTGTCCAACTTTTATGAGTTGTAAAACAGCCTGTGGAGGGGTGCAAATGTAAGTGGATATAGTGATTTGAATGATCCGAATAAGTGTTTGTGGATTTTGCTGGCTCGCCCCAAGCTCACAGGCCACACTGTTCTTCATGTGACTTTATTTTTAAGGATATTTGCAGAATGATACGGGTTCAGGCAGTTATTCTGTGCATACAGCTGTATGTTGCTTAATCTGTTACTTTCTATAGCTGCTGAAGTTGGGGTCTAATGCTTATTATCTCTTCTAGCAGCTGTTACATATCTTAGTTTAATAGCTAATTTATATTTTATGAAGGGAGAAATCTCCCATTTGCTAATTTAATAGGGATTTTTTTCCTCTTATTCAAATAATTCTTTCCTATTTAATTTTCAGTGTAAGATTTGATTAGAGGACCCCAACTCAATTTTCTGCTGTTTCACACGCTTATTAGTATGGGATACTCAGCTTCACAGTTAGAACCTTAGCGTTTGCTTGAAATCTGTGTGAGCAGCTTTCCATTGGCACCAACCTTTGGTTAATACTTGGGTGTCTGTCATGGCATCCCTTGCTTTTTTGTCTTCAGGAGTGGGGATTTAGTGTAACGGGCACCCTTAAAGAAAGGAATATTGTTCTTTGAAGGCGTAAGCTGTGATGAAGCTACATATGCCCACCCGCTTTCTCTTCAGATTGATAATATTATCTATGTCTTGATTTAAAAAAAAAAAGAAAGAAAATGCAATGCTGACAGCAGGCAGTGCTCCTACACCTCCTCAGCAGAGGTGGAATATACCATCTGGCACTATGTGGGTAGTAGTTATCCCAGAAAGTAATAACAGTGGGAGTTCTTGCCAGTTACAAGTTGTGATCACAAGCCAAATGGTGTAGTTCTAAATCAGTGTACGTTTCCAAAGAGAAAGAGATGCAAGTATTTATTTTTGCAAACCTGAGAAGTATTTTCAGTCACGGGGGTCTATGCTGAGGTTTTAGTTGCTAGCGTTTGAAAGAAAGTGTGAGGGGAGTAAGTCAGGGGAATATGGGCTGTGATGCCTGCTAGACCATCTTCTAGGCACTAAAAAAAGTTGGATTTTTTTTCTGTATTATGTAAGCCTGAACTTGGTTAGTACATGCAAGGGTGAAACTGAGGAATTATTTTAGAAGAGCGAGTAATGGAGCGGTCTGTTGATTTGATTTCGACTTTGCCAAATGGGAACTGAAAGATAGCAGTTCTTCATCCTTGGGCGCTACTAACTAGTCTTGAACAAATTGCTGCTACTTGCTGTAAGAAGATGAGGAAGAACTTTGTAACTAGGTGAAAAATTCCCTATATTGCTTTTAGTAGCACTTTTGATATAGTGGCCTATATTGTTGTCTGATAAGTTAGACGCAGCATAATCAGAACTGCTGTAAAGTGGATGCAAAACTGGTTAACAAGTTGCTTGGTAACCTGGATGTTAGAAGTGAGAGTGTACTAGTTAAACCTGTGGATGACATCAGCTTTTGAGGGGTTGCCGGGGTAGGAAGAAAGGATTAGATTGAAAAGGATCTTGAAAAATGGGAAACTTAAAATATGAACAAATTAATTTCTCAGACTTTATTCTGAATAAAAAGATTGGTCAGTAGTATAAATACAGGAAAACAGGAACAGAGGAGTTTGGAACATGCAAATCTCTGTAAAATGTCCAAAATGAAAATTAAAACCCCTCAATGTCATTTGCATGCATGCTTGCATGCACACAGAGCAAGGGAAATTCAGAAGGAATTGTGAATTTGTGACTTTTCAGATGTGGATTCTTGCTGCAGACTTGCTCAGACCTTGAAAGTACTATGCATCAGTGTGGACAAAATTCATGCACAGACACAGATAGGTTTTCAAGGAGGACTTTTGTTGTTCTTTCTCAAGTTATTTGGGCAGATGATTTAGCTGCTCTTATGTCAGCATACATTGTCTCTCTGCTAGGGGACTTTGCCAAGATCTCCCCCCCACCCCCAGCATAGCTATAACTACAGGGGTCCTCATCAAGCAGATAAGCTTTGCACCGGGCTCTTCTTTGTGGATTTTTTTTTTACTGCCTCTGCCTCTTGTAAATGTCCATAAGGCTACCTAACAAATCTAGTCAATAAAGACTTTGTCTGAGTGTACTGAATGCATTCATAGTCCTGGCACTGAGTTAGTTTTCCATGTTGTGTTGCTATAGTTTTGATCTTCGGAAATGGAGGTCAGCATTGAAGTTGGTGGATGCATACACAAATTCTTAAAGTGAGTTAATGAATGTTATTTAGTAAGCACCTGAATAGGCTTGTTTAATCTGTTTACCAAGGTATTTCTATTCAGAAATACAGTTTGAGTCAGATAGATATGAAGGCACCTTTATTTGAAATAGTTGCCTTAGTTACATATTTTTTGTGAGAAATTTCAGCATTCATGTAAACCCAATCCATTATATGATTTTTACGTACCTGATGTAACTGTATACTGTGTATTCTCTTATGTCTCTTGGTTACAATTAAAATTTTGCATTAAACAAAGCTGTTATGATTAACTTCAAACTCTTGCGTTGCTTTTGTCCTCATAGACAAACAGTTTTGCAGTCAGAAAAGCAGATAAGGCACCACTACAGGCTGCGTTTACGGCTTTGCATGTGCTATGCTTTTTTGTGTAGTCAAGATTTTTCACTCTAGCATAAACACTGAAAATCATAGATACAAATTAACATTCTTCATAAATGGGGGTGAATGAAAAACCTCTCCAAGTTTGGATAAAACCGTCTTTAAGGAAAGATTAGAGCATATGACATAAGATTATTTAGTTATTCATCACTACCAGGAAACTGAATAACTGTAAAAAATCTTCCAATGTCTTTACAATACCGTGTTTTACAGGAGTATGGTTTGGACTGGTTTTCGTCAGTTAAAGAGTAATACTATATGCAGAGTAAATCTTGTTGTATTAATTATTCCCGATTTAGCTATGGATATACTAGAGCTGACTCTGGCATATGTGGGGGATTTACCCTTCTCGGATGTCCCATGCTACCACCTGTGTCCTTGCGTCTGATGCATGCAAGTGCTTACTGAAATCTGCAGTTTTGGAACTTGGGCAGCTTAAATCTATACTTGTCAAGCGCCTGTACTATAAATCCCCAGATTTATATCTGGTGGCAGTTTGCTCATAGTCTAGACACTCATGCTGAACTTCTGTGTGAAGCTAGTCCTGACTGCTTACATTCAAGAAGTCGTCTTTCTGTATTGTATTAAGAGCTTATCCATATGCTACAAGCTCCGAGTGCAGGAAGTCTGCTGGCAGCAGTCCCGCTATTCCATATTCTGATTTCAGGCTCTTTGTGGATTGTCAGGGGGGGAAAAAAAAAAAAGCATAAAGCGTGACAAGTTGTTGGCTGACTGATTTCTAGATAAGTTTTGCAAGAAAATTTGAATAAATATTAATGTTATGTATAAGAAGTGATGCACCATGGCTGGTGCTGGTGTGAACTGCAGGATGTGATGGAAAGTAAGACTGAGCAGTGCATGGGGGTCAGCTTGGTGGAGAACAGTCTCCACTTGGAGCCTCTGCATCGCTGCAGTTTAGGAGCGGAAATAATGGCTGTTAGCTGGAGCGGGTCAGAAAGCCACGGGAAACTATATATGTATTTCCTTTTGACAATGGATGGGCTTTGTCATTTATCGTCAGTAGAAAGAACATCTGATTTTTGCAGTTAGTTTGGATCACGTAATAATTTTGATGTGTTGTCGTATTTTAGAACTTTGTAGGAGCAATACATAGAATAATGCTTTCTGCCTTTTTTCCCCCAGACACCTCTCCCTGAGGAAACAATCATTTTGGTTTCATGTAGGTCGTATATAGTGACTTTTGAGTTCTCTGTAAGAAAGGAAACCCAAATCTCCTTGAAACTATGGCTGGCAAAACTATGGCTGCAGCAAAGTATTTATTTCCTGACTGTCAAGGCTGTTGTTTGCGGGATTTCCCAAACCTGGGCTAAACTTTCAAATGGTTTTGGTCTTCTGAATATTTTTGTTATGTTGCAACACCAGCATAAAATGGAAAACTGAGCTGAAATTCACTTGTGTCCATTTTCTTCTTCCTAATGTAACTGGTTTATGACAGTTCCTTTGGGTGCTTTGACACATAAAAATGCTTATAAATGCTAAAGCTATAACTTAGCAATATGAGGTACTGATTAATCCAAAAGAATATCCCGTATTTCATAAACAACCACAGAGAGAATAAATTCTGGAGCCTTTTCTAACTCTATGCACAGGCACAGAGTCTGGCTCCAACGCTCCAGTGTATGGAATAATAGATGTGGTTAGACCAAGCTCGGAAGAGTTTAAAAACAAGCCCACAGTAACGGGTATCATGTTATATGTAAAATGATCTTGGCCACATCTTCGTTGTGTTTGGGGAAAAATAGCTTTTAGTTTGATGTAGTAGGTGCTTGTATACATTAAGGCAAATAACATCGTTTTCAAGTTGTCTGGAGTGCCTGTGTAGGAAGGAAAGTTCAGTCTCAGTCCGGAATTATTTCAGATAATTCAAAGGAACGACGTAATTGTTACGTAGGAGGACTTTTTTGTGTTTTTAAGATACTCTGTAACACATCATTAAAATATAACTAAAAAGAGCCCTGTAGAAAGCGCTGTGTGTCGGTGCTGTCTTGTAAAAGGCTGACTTTACGTTCCTTCGTGTTTGTTCCTGGTGTCAGAGTTGTTGCATCTGAAATGCTTGTGCTAATGGGAGTTGATCTGATTTTTTTTTCCTTGATAAAACACAAATAGGAAATGATTATTGAAAGTATAAATACTTTGTAAAATTTATGATCTTCTTCCAAATAAGAAGCCTCTTAAAATATTGATAACTTTGTTTATATGTTTGATGTGCCTAGTTTGATTGAAAGATTCAATATTTATAGTTGGTTGCCTTTTAGATAAAGGAAAGAAGTCTCCAGGTTTTATATAGGTTATGTATAATAACCTATAACCTATTAACCAGGTTAATAATATAATATATAAATAATAACCTATAACCTATTAACCAGGTTCAATAACACACATATTGTGTTATTTGTAAACCTCTGTGAATTCAGTGTTTTCCTTTAGGAAGTTGCTTTTATCTGTCTGCAGCTTGCTAGCAGGGTTTTGCTAAATAATGTTTAGAGATACTATAGGCAAAGACGTGAAATACTCTGGAAATATTGTAAGAAAGCTAGAGAGAGAACCTGGTATTTTTTCAAATGTGTTTTGTTTGTTTTTCTACTAGGGTTGTGTTTACCTCTGGTATAGATATCAGATGGTGAGCTTTTGCATATTACTCATTACAGGAACATCAGGTTGGTTTTCCTTCCTTTATTTGTGCTCTTCCTCCTCCCTCCCCCTTCTCATCCTGCTGTTGTCTTATCTTTGCAGCATTGTTGAATTTGAGTAGCTGGGCCAGAAATTGATCTCTCGTCCCTCGAGTGTAGCATGAGCTGTGTGCTGGTTTTCAGCAAAGGCTTGGGTAGGATCTGGTTCACAAACACCATTGATTTCTTTTCTGTTCATGTGTGGAGAAGTCTTCTGAAATGAAACTTTTAGTATGAAATGAAGTCCACTGCCTTTTCACGCTTAAGCGATTTTTATGATGTTTCTCATTAGTAATGAGAAGGATTTAAGTAAATGATCACACACACAAACACTCCTTCCCATTTCTCGTTTCCATCAATGTGGAAAGCTTGCTGTAAGCTTTTAAATCATTAAAAAATGGGCAAAAGCAGCCATGACAAAGTGTTTCTACCTGGTCTTGAGACAATTAGTAATTGTGCGGGAAGTCCTTCTTCTTCCAGAGAGGCACCGGTCTTTGCTGCTGTACGGGATTGGGAGGCCTTGAGCGGTGTGTTTGCTATTTGCAGTATCGCGTTGCAAAGCAACTTTGGGCTGAGCAAATCTGTGCTGATGTTAGCTGCAACAGCAACAGCCTCCCAAAAAGAGGTCTGGTTGGCATCCCCATTCCAAGGGGCTCTGTTTTCTGGGAGCTCTGACTTCTGCTCTGTGTCTTTCAGTAGGCTGGGAGGAAATCTTTCACTAGGATGGCAATCTCCATCTTTTTCCAGTGTCCCTTGATAACCTTGCCTCATGAGATACAGTGCACGTCGTGGTGAACCTGGATCTCTGCGCGTGTGCCGAGTGGGCAGCAGGTTACCAGTTATATCAGAGTGACGTTACTTGCTTTTCCCTTGCTGTGAGGTACTGATGTAGATCTGTAAATATCGGGTTTTATGTTTCTCAAAACTGTCTTGTGAATCTGAGGATGAAGGAAGATGTGAAAATAAATTATTGGAGGAGAACTTAATTAGTGAAGGTGAAATTGAGAAACAGAACAGCAACAAGATGTTTCTGAATTTGTAAATGTGCTTCCTGAATAGATAATTGCATGTAAATAAGTATGCAGATAGGCTGGTGGGAAGAGTAACTGGGAAGTGGTGAACTTAGTAATAATGTATTTTGAAAAGCTACCAATCTCATAATGAAGAGGTTAGAGATAACAAAAGCTTATCTGAGGATTAAGACTGACTTGGTTGAGTGGTTTAAAAGCCAAACAGGATTTTGACACATTTATACCTGTGCTGCTACAAATGGCAGTCAACATCCTTTTGAATAGAACACATAATTGCACTGACGGTGACTGGTTGTCCAAAGATGGATGAGTGTGCAGCTGCTTTTTCTCCTTGAACGCATATATATGACCCTTTCATGACAGCTTGAATTAAAAATTTTAAAAATAATTATTTTAATATTCAAAGAAATGTGAGGAAAAATATTTTAAATATTATTTAATATTAAGCATTTATATCAGCATTATGTATGTGGGGCAGTGGGTAAGGGGAGTAGCTATGTTAGTATTAATGCTGCTAGGACTGAGTATTTCGAAGAGTTGTAAGGAATGTATTTGTTTCAGATGAATATCGGCTGATAATACAGATGCATTTCTTTCATCTGCGAGGTAGATTGAACTGGAATGCGAAGCGGTGTTATTTCTCTAGACATCCTGGTAGTCAAGATTCTATAGGTCATGTTTTGCTCAAAGCAGCATCTTTTCAGTGGATTTTTAGTGGATTTTCACATATGTAAATATTAGCTCAGTATTTAGAAGCTGGTAAATCTTCATGACTATATTTTTTTCAAGTTGTTCTGAATTTACCGTATTGTTTAGGTATATCTGTGTTAAGATCTTTGGGACTCAGTGACTAGGTTGATTGCAAACTTTAATACAGAATTCTACATGATTTCCCCTTTTCTAGCAAATTGATCTAGTCACTTTGTTTAAAATTTTGTGTGTGTATATATATGTGTATATATTTATAGCCATAATTTATATTTCACTGTAGACTTGGAAAAATGTAGCAAGGGCACGTTTAGAGAGGACTAAATGGCACTTCTTAGATGGCAGTGTGGAATGTAGTAAATTATTCTTCAGTATTAGACATTAATCTGTCTAATTGCTGCCTGAGTTTTCTACAGGTGTTTTAGAGCAAACTAATAAAAGGTACCCTGACACAAATATTTTTATACAAACAACTATAATTAAGAATTAGAAGGAAGGGGTATTGCTAATAGTATTAAAATTCATTCCTTATCTTCCTCTGTTGTAATTACTTCAGTGGTGTAGTTATTTTAATTTTGCTTACACAAATTAAGGTAAGTGTTCAACTTTGCTGCTGAGTATGAGTGCTTAAAGCACGTGGAGTTGTAGCAGAAACAACCTGTGAAGAATTTTTTTCTGAACCTGCTGACAGCTGTTATTTATTAATTGATGCAACAGAGTCATGTAATAGTAATTTTGTAGTAGTAATCACTTTCTAGAAGGATTTCAAGTTATTGATCTAATTCTCTACTGTTAAATGACCTAGAACTAACACTGAATCTGTATTACTTTTTTTCATATTGACACATTATTCAAAACTATGTAGGGAAAGTATACTTCTAGGTATAGTTTATTGTGGTAGCTTGTGAACCCAGTCTGCACAAATTTGACATGAGCAGAAATAATTCAGTAGTTCTTTTTCTATTGGTTTTGGTGCTATGGTCAGACCTATTGTAAAAAAGAATAACTTCTTTGTTTCTTACCAGAGAGATAATACACACCTCCTCTACAAAAGTTTTGTTGTCTCCATCCCTGTACTGTTCCAAGTAATCTAATGTACTGTGCTATGCTGCTAATGAAACTTTTGCATCTTAGTGTGCACAAAGTTGGGCTGTTTCCAAGCTTATCTTACGCATGTCTGAAACATCAAGCATCTTGTATTACTCTTTTAAAGATGATACTCAACATTAAAAATGTGTATTCTAGGATTTGGGTAAGATTCATGTACTAATGTGATGACAAAGCTCAGCTGCAGATGGATGGAAATGGTTTCATACAGATAGTTATGCCAGATAACAGTTCACGTTATACATAAAGCGGCAACATTTAATTGCACCTTGAAAACCAGAGAGTGGGAAGAGATTGTTATGTTCTCTGGCAGTAACATTTCTGAAACAAGCAAGCCGGTTGAATCTGAAGAAAAGATATTCTCTACATGAAAGAGAATAGGGTTTGTTTTTTTTTTAAAGCTCACAGTGCATTCCATTAGAGCCTTTTAAAGCCATTTTAAATGTTGCCTTTCTTACACAGATAAAGTCTGTGGGGATGGTTTTGGAGGGAGGGTCATCCAAGTGGACAGAATGGTACTGTGCTGTTGTATTTTAACCAGATCAAGTTTCATGGAAACTTAACCAATTTCACATACCACAGGTCTCAGGAGGTACCTCATTTGCATGTCTCTATTAATCTTCAGCATGAGAAAGGGAAGATGTGATCAGAATTGGAAGTTACAGAAACCATTATGATTTTACATCTGAAATACTATTCTCTATAGTATTTCACAGTCATTTAAAAGGGCTGACTTCTAGGGCATAGGAAATCAGAATGGTGGTGTTTAACATCATTATGTGTCTTTGCACCAGTTTTATTTTTGTATGGCCGTGATTTCATGCTCGTCCTGTTAAATGTTGCATTGTCCTTGCTATGGGCTTCCCAGAGAAAGGCTTAGAAATATTCTGAAAAATTTAAAACTTGTTGAAAACATTTAGCCTATTTGATAGCTTGAATTGTCTTGATACGGGCTCCAAAGGGAACTGTTTTACTACCTATGGTGGAGGATTAAAGCAGAGACTTGGAGAGGACGAGCAATTAAAAAGGAAAAGAGAGAAATAGGGACCATAATGAAGCAGATACAGGTGCTGTTGTTGAGGAAGGTTATTTACATAGTCCTCCCATACTACTTGTGTTTTCTCTTAACAACAACAACAAAGTTAATCTAAAAGTGTGTTACCCATGACAGTTAAAGAATTGAATTGCAGAGAGTAAAAACTAAAAGCCAGAATATTGTTCCAAAAGTAAATTAAGCTTAACGTTTATTTTTGTGGGTATGTACCATCATTTAAAAATGGAATACTAACTACCAATTCTGAATTTTTAATAACCTTTTTTCTCAGATAGCCAGTAGTTACACAGAGAGAGAGATTGAATGCTCACTTCCAACTTTAAAATCTAGTTTTTAGAATGATTCTACTTTTAAAAATAATTAGTGACGTGATGTGTTTCTTAATATATACGTGCATTTTTCTTTGGTAAGGATAGCTCTGGTAGAATGGTGGTGGTTTATTTTTTTGATAAGAAAGTAACTCCTTTACTGAATTCAAACCCAAACCCCTCTAACCCATCAACTGGAATCACTCTGAACTTCCAGGGGAACTAGGTATTTGCGTAAGGACTGACTGCTCAAATTTGGTATTTAGGAATAACTTTTGGCCTGTGCTTTAGCAACATTTTAGACTGTGGAAATGTTGATGTTTCAGCCATTTTATCTTTCACCTTTAAATATGAAGTATGTTTCAGGAAGCCTCTTTATTCTGATGCAAGTGAAATGATCCATCTTTTTCTTGAAGGCTGAGCACAGGGACTACAATGAAACCTTACTATTGTGCCTATACGTATTAGTGCATTAAAAGTAATTATTATACAAAAAGTCACTCATGAGTGGAGTAACCTTTTAACGGGAGGGACCTCAGCTTGAAACGGAAAGAGTAATTTTAGGTTTAGTGTTGACTCAGTTGAGAACTTCTTTTTTTTCTTTTCTTTTTTTCTGTTCCTTGTTGCTGTGTGAATATCTCCTATAAGGGGCTGCAAGAACAGTTGAGGAAATGGACTGACTATACCTGGAAAACCAAATGCAAACACAGTGCTATCAGCTCTGCAGAATAAGCTAACTGGGAGAAGGAAGATTTTTCTTTTTGCAAACTTTATTTATGATAATCTTAACTGCCTGGAATTCATAGAGGAGAGAAATAATTTCTTAGTTGGCAGTTTTCCTGTGTTTTGCTTTATTATTTTAATGGTTTCACCTTAAAGGATTTTTTTGAGATATGTATCAGTTATTATGGAAGTATATTGCAGTGGCTCAGTGGTTTGGTTAATCTAAAATGACTTGATTTTAGGAAAATGTCTTGCTTAAATTTATTTATAAGAGTTGCTTTTATACCTTTTCAGTTATTTTGCGGGACTTTCAACAACATGCTTGCTTGATTTGGAAAAATTCTGCATTTGTGTTTTATGTGAAACTTGGTGTGAGAGTTACATTTTTTGTTGGTTTTTCTTTGAAAAAAAAATAAAATCTTTTGCACGCCCATCTGTGACATGTGAGAACCTTATTTCCATGTAGCGCTGGCAGCGCTAAGAGCAGCATGTTGTCCCTCAAGGCTTTGTGTTGTTTCCACCTCGGGTAGTGTATGAGGCATGGCAGGCACCACCAAGGCCACACACTGTGTAAGCAAGGAGTAGCTTGCTTGTTTTAGGTCTGAAGGAGAGTATATAGTGCATTTACCAGGGTGGAATAACGTTGTTGATGAGGATAAGCAAAGGAGTTCAGTGGGAATATCTGAATGTCTCCTGATCGAGTTAAGGTTTTAAACTTCTTAACTGATTTTTTTTTTTTTTTAAAATGACAGGTGCCAAAATATCAGTTATAATTATCTTAAGTCGTAACGTTTCCATTGCTTTAACTTGACTCGTACTGCATTGAAAATGGGAATTTGGTTGAACTCTGCAAGTGCGGTCATTGTGTGGGCAGCCATTAGGACAGTGAATTCTGTGGGCAGATTGTTGGTGGATAACAGTTTTTTGGGCTTTTTGTAGTCAAGTGCTAAAAGCCTTAAAGAAATTCTTTTGGATTTATCAGTTTCTTCTGGGGAAATGGGAAGTTATCTCAGCAAACGCAAACTGTTCATCTGGCCTGTTGGTTTAGAAACATGGAAGTCACGTTGTACTACCTTCACGTTTGTGTATTAGTTAGTGCTACGTGAAGTAGTGCTTCATGCTACTTAGATGACAGCTGGATAAATGCGTGAAGAGTCCCATGGCTTTTGTAGAAGGAATTCCTGCTTTATGAGCTACATGAAGTTCTGCTGAAGGGGCCAGCAAATCATGAAGGAGAGGATCCAGTTGATATAATCCACTTGGATTTTCAGGAGAATTTCATCCAAAGATTTTCACCAAAGACATTTTAGAAAACCGAGCGGGCATGACATGAGAGTGTCCTGTCATGGAGAATAATGGGCTAAGGTAAAAACAAGGATAGAAATAAATGGTCAGCTGTCACGGCAGAGCGATGTTACCTGTAGAATTTGGCACTAGGCCCTGTACTGAGGATCATGCTAATTAATGGACTCAAACACGAAGTAGGCTGGAGGTTATCAGTCTCGCCAGTGATACAGACTTAGTACAGTAAAAGCAAGGGATGACGGAAGGGTTGCAGAAGGGCCTTAAGTCTTTAATTGTGGTTTAATAACAGCGAATGAAACGCAATGTAGATAAATGTAACTGTTGCATGTGCAGGAAAAACAAATCCAAGTTATAGAAAATTACGATTCTAAACTTGACTATTACCACTCAGTAGAGAGTCTTGGGATTATGACTAGTAGAGCCATGAAAACAGTAGCTCAGTGCTTGGCAGCTTTAAAATCAAAACAAAGCAAAAAAATCTCAATGTGAAATGTTAGGGATTAGTAGGAAAGAAATCGTGAATAAAGCAAAGCATCATAGAGCCATCTTAGAGGTTTGTGGAATGGCCATGTCTTAAAGACTGTCTGCTCATTTTCTAAAAGATATTTTAGAGCTGGAGAAGACTTAGAGCAGTGCAACAAGGATGATCAAAGATACAGAAGGACTTCTGTAGAAGAGGAGTGCTTGAGTAGACAGGAACTATCTAGCAGGGGAAAGAGATGCGTTTTAAAAATAATTATTTGGGAAAGAGTAAATTAAGTGCAAATTTCAAGTGAAATGTAGGCAAATACGATGTGTATCCCTCAGAATACTTCTGCAGACACCCTTAAATCCTCATTTGCAGTACGCCCTTTAAATCACTGCTGAAAGTAAGGTCGTACCAGTTTTCTTCGATTGTTTAGTATACGTGTCCATCTTCTTGGCATGGCTACATTCCTGGGAGGTATTACTGAGCCAGTGAGTTGCTTCACTCATGGGTTAATCAGGGATTTGTGCATGGGTCTTGTGATCTTTAAAGGCTAATGTGTTAAGTGAACGTATCACATAACTGGGCAGTCAGGATTATGAATATTGCTTTAATAGCAAGGTTCCAAAAGCCAACAGCAGAGTTCTTTCTCCTTCACTTTCCATGTATGTGTTTATCCAACATAAAAGAGCTTTCTCTGGTAGTTGAGGAAATATGCCTTTTTTTGGACTAGTGGTAAGAATGTTCTTGAGTGGTTTCTGCAGTATTGTTTGCATTATTTTGCTTTAAAAGCAGTAAACTTGGGAAAATGTGATATCCATACGCAATTTAGATTTAAGATAATCCAATCTAGCTACAACACTGTGAATGTTAAACTATTTTTCCTTTTTCAGGCTCATTCTTGTTAAAGAAAAAAGGCTTCCTGATACGGATGGTAATACGACAGTAGAGATTACTGTATTTTCTGTAACACATCTTGATGTCAGAAATGTTTTCCTGCAGAACTTGCCTGAGGAAATTTCAGACCATTGTTTCTTAATAGACGTTGTTCCAGAGTGTAATAAAGGTGAATCAGAGACTTTGGCTTTGTTGCGCTGCAGCGAGGGTGAGAATGTGCTGCTTTTTAAGCCTAAGACAAAAGAGTGGGAATGTATAACAAGAGGGAGGGGGGGTTGCTCAAGCCCTAAATTCTCCCAACTCTGGAATAAGAATTTGAGTGGAAGCGGAGTGTATGTGTGAGAGGTGTATGTATATATGTGGATAGAGTATGCAAGTACTGCTGTGAATTATATCCCCATACAGAAACTTCTCTATGAAGAGAAGCTTTGGACCCCTGATAACACTTCTATTCCAATCCTCCTTCCAAGTACTTACTGTCAGGGTAGCGTTGTGAGTAGTGACGATGCCGTGGCAGAAAGGAGACGTAAGTAAGGGTAAGGCTTAGGTCTCCCTGCTCTCACCAGCAAATCTACCTAATGGCTTTAGAGAGAAACCAAGTTTGAGTAGGTATGTATTATTTCTTGACTGATCTTTTCAGTTCTTTAAGAAGTATTCAGATGCTGCAGGCTTCAGAAGGAAAGCAAACCAGTTATTTTTGCTGCTGCTTCTTGTTTTCCTTGGTTGTGCACACTCTTCTCTTCAATGACAAGGGTTTTCATTTAGAAATGGATAGGATTTGGGATTTGCCTCAATGAATGATGACATAAATTGTTCTGGATTATACATGGCAATTGCAATCATTTATGTTCCAAATGTAGGGAAGAACATACATCCTGTCTCTCTCTGCCTCCATGTGACAGACTATAGATAGTAGTTTAAGAATCAAATTGTTTTTATAGTTACGCAACTTTGTGAAGAAATCTCACCCTTCACCGCTGAAGTTTTATTAAAGCTAAATGGGGGAGGGGGCGAATGCTTTGTCTAAAAACCAAACCAAACCAATACTGCGGTATTCAACTCTGCTGCATTATCTTTAAGCTTTGACACACACTTCCTAATACTCTCTTGACTCTGTCCATGAGTCATGGATAGAGCATTTCCATTCCTAAAATGAAAGAGCACAGTGTCCCCAAGCATTCCAGTACTAGAGGGACTCCAAAGTACCCATACTATAGCATCACCACCACTCATCTTGGCTCTCTGTGAAACAGAGCGAATGGACCAAGCAGAAGAGAAGGAAGAGGGGATATATGATACGCTCTGAGCAGAGCAAAACAAATTTCAGGTCAGGTTTTTCATATGCTCCTGTACCAGTCTTCTGAAATGACTGAAGTACACCTGAGCCAAAGGCAATGGCTCCTGTGAGCTAGCATGTTTTATTTTGCAATTGGGATAAGTTAAGAGGATACTCAATATTCTCAGCTGGCTTTTTAAGCTGTGGTAATGTAGTAGATTTCAAGAGTCACACTGAAAGTAACAAAGTCTGGGGTTTGGGAAGCGCCCAGCTCACTTTGGTACTCTCACTACGACCATTTTCTGCCTGCTACTGTTTATTTCCTCATGGCTTGAGTTCTTTATGGACCCGTAACAGTTTGCTTTTAGGTTAGCTGGTTTCTCCAGTTAAAAAAATCTCACTAGGTTTTCAGCTCTCACTTGCATAAAGCTAAGGAACAGCAGTTCTTCATACCAGAACTGTAAGTCTTCATATCTACGTTTTCGCTGCCCATTGCAGGATGAAATCAGAAACCTCTGGGTTGTTAGCTAACAAGAACAGTATGAAGCAGAGCTCATGTATACAACATTGAATTCTTTTGAAGTATGCTATGTGCTGTAATTTCAAGTGTGCTTATACAATGGCTTCATTTATAACTGCTTGTAGTTTAAACACATTGTCTTAAGTAGTCAGGCCTATTTTAAATATCACTTTTATACTTCATAAAAGATAAAAGGTGTATAAATACGGCCTTTCCTTCAAGTACTTACTCATATATGTATTCCCTTGTTGGAAGGTTTGAAGAAGTGACTTAAGGTGGAATATCCACTTCTGGTAAGTCACAGTTTTCCTGCATGGGATATAGTTAACCAGTTACCAAAAAAATGAAAGCCAAGTGAAACAAACTATCACTTAAATTCCCTTTTCATTGCTGTATTTCACACGGAATCTAAGATATGGTCTGTCACATTCGCAGATTAAGTTAAGAACACAAAAAATGCTGTTCTTTTTAATGTAAGTATGTTTTCACACATGAAAAATCCTTTGTAATTTGGAAGATACGTTTTTTCTTTTTGTGTCTTTCCTCTTTTGTTTTAACCCAAAGCCCAAGTTGTTTGTGTATGTTAAACCTTAGTATTATTGATTATACCAAATACAAGAAATGTTTGAAAAAGAAATGTGACTATACAATATGTTTGCATGATTGACTTTTTATAGGGACATGTACTTTTCACTAAGAAAACTGTCAGTAGGATATTAGTTTTGTTTCATTCAACTGTAGATAATTCTATCCTCTGGCAATATAAACCCAAATGAATTCAAATAAAATACAAAAGCTACTTACTTGTAATACTTTTGTTAAAAAACAAGACCCCAAATGCCTCATTCAGTGTTTTTATTGCTCTGATTTCCCCCCCACTCCCAGTTATCAGTTTCCTGACTGTCATGTTTCATGTCACTTGCTTACAGTGTGAGGTTGCAGACTATTTGTTAGTGCAGTCATGTACATGCATTACAGTGAAAGCATCGTCATGTTCCTTCTCTCAGTAGCGTTGTGTGCTGAATTACGTAGCTCTCATTAGGTCAGCCGGCGCCAGTACCAACAGAGTCTGCTAGGTGTGATGCAGAAGTGGGTCTTGGTGTCACACGCAGTCACTGGCATGTGCCAATGCACGTTTGTGTGGTGACTTCCTTTTCATTTCTTGCAAGATTGTTCCTAGATTCTCTTTCCAGAAACTAGCACATCATCATTATTTGTATTTTTCTGTCTTCTAGCCTTCATTTTCACTTTTACCACTTACCTGTTTTTTTCAGTCTGTCTTATATTCTGTGACACTTTTACCCTGTCTCTCCTTTAGAGATTC
>WAAD01035933.1:304992-316351 GCA_013389945.1 Fregata magnificens | reverse complement strand
AAGTCAAGTGAGACAAACTTGTGAAAATTGAGCACAGTTCTAGCAGGAATTAAAATAAAAGAAAAAGAGGGCAGGCAGAGGCGGGAATCTTTAGAAGTCCATTCTGGCAGCCAGCTCCAAAAGACACTGGCTGATCCTTGCTGCTTCTCAGGCTGCTTTCTTACCCATAGTGTCTGAAGCAGCATTAGCAATGACGGTGGTGTACAGACGCAGGAATGTAAATGTGGTCCCTGGGATAAAGCTATGCTGTAAATAACACTCCTGGCATTTTAGTCATTCGATCCTTAAATTTGTTAGATTGCATACATTTGAGCAGTGTTGCCAGACTTCTTTGTTTGGTTCTTACTGAAATCCCTGGCAAAACTTTCAGCAGCATTGGAAGGATTGGTATCGGCTTGGAATATTCAAAATGACTGCTGTGTTAGATGTCTTTTCAGTGTCATGATATATGTGGGCCATTAAGTCTCCTCTTCTAGTTATTTGCTGACATCTATTAAAATGTCAGATAATTACAATAAGTCTCCTAACCTTGGATTACTCTCAAAGGAAAATATTTTTCTTCGTGCATACTTAACATAACCCATCATTTTATGGTCACGTTGGCATGTGTATTATGAGTGCAGTACCCAAAACAGCTAGTTAATAAATAATGACTAATCGGTAGATAGAGCAGAGAGGGTGAACGAACAGGTTGTATTTAATGTTATTAAACATGTTATGGTAATTAGCATCTGAAGGCATTAGAAAGGTGAGCGCTTTGTAGCACTAGTCATTGTAACAACAAAACAATGACAGCTCCTGCCCCCAAAATCACTGTGCTAGTAGGTAAGTTTGTAAATTTTGATAAACATTATTAAGATGCTGAAAAATGGGATACTCCATTAATAGCTTGGAACTATTTGTTTGTTAAGCAGGAAATAAAATGGAAGCTCATTATAATTTTCATATAAAACCAGGAGTCTGGGTTGTTAAGATAGCAGAATGTAAATGACATCCGTATTTAACACACAGAGTGGGGTTTTTTGGTTGTGGTCGGTTNTTTTTTTTTTTTTTTTTTTTTTTTTTTAAAGCATGTGGGTGAGCAGAAAAATCTTAATTTAAAGCATGGGCAATTTTCTGACTTTTTTATTTTCATAATTCCATTGATATCTGGATGCTTTCCCGTAGTTATTTAGAGTGATGATCACGAAGAAACTGTTGCCAACTTAGAATATGGTAGAGTGGATGCTTGCTTAATACTGTTGAAAATCAGCCAAGACATATCTAATTATGGACTGAAGTGCTATGTTGTATGGTTTTATTTGTGGAATTCTTGATTTATCAATGGTATATGTTCCTATGTAATGAACTCTGTAAGTACAGTAATTATGTATGGTAACTTATGATTCAAATCTTACTTTTAATTAGAGAATAAGAAGTTGAGAAGACAAACTCTTTATCAAGATGGAAACATGAGACTTGTTTTCCAGATTAGTCCCTAATAAAGTTAGGTCAGCCATATTTACATTACTATAATTTAAAGAATATTGCCATTTTCCCGATCTTTAATTTGTTAGATGACAGCTGTCGTTAAAACACACGCATTTTGCTTAAAAATGAATTTATGTGAGTTAGAACTGGAATCAAGACTATTTTTTGTCAGTATGTATTTTGTTTCCAACATGTATGTATGTGCAAAGAATTTAAACTGTGATTTTATTTGATTTTAGAATACCATCCAAGCTTACTCAATTTATCAGATGAATACCAGCTGGTGCAACTGACAGCCAAAACTAGAAAAATAACCTCATTTAAAGATGGAAATCCCTATTCATGAGACCATCTCAGAGAATTTTCTTTCCAGCAGGACTGGTTGAGCAACATGTTCTGATCATTGGTGTAGTGTATGGTTTTCAAAGACAGATGGTCATTGTGTTTAATGTCTGTGTATTAATGTTCTGTTGATAAAAGTATGAGTAAGTTGTTAATTTCTCTGGGAAAATATAATTAAACTGTTGAGATCAGGCTACATGTGACCTATACTACATTTGGCTTGGAGGCTTCAAATTCAATTAGCTTTGCAAAATTGCTGTGAATTTTTACCTGCTCACATGCAACGTCTATTTACTTAGATTATGGGGAAAAAAGATTGCTTTGTTTGCTCTAGGATGAATAGAAAACTAGTCTTATATTTCATCCGGTTAACTGGAAGCTTGCTCAACACTGATGTTAAATATTTTCAAATGCAGAATGGGTGGTATTCATCTCAAGATATCTCAACAGACTTCTCAAACTTATTACTGTGAAATCAGACATCCTAGTATCATTTCATACTGTACCTCTTTACAGCTGTAGTGGCTATGGAAGGCAGGTTTTCTGTCATGGATTTTAGCTTGACAGGAACACATTGGAGCTGGAACATGCGTTGCTATACCTGAAAGTATTCGTTCCTTTTGTAGGTGGTCTTCTGGCTTAGAACAATGGGAGGGTGCTTAATTCTGTCAGCTGAAAGTGTTGACAATATTGTGATTTTTTTTCATAAACTGTTCTTACCTGTTTCAATAATTCTTACGTTGACTAGGAGCCCTTCTGTAGGGTAGTTGATTTAGCTGGCTTTTATTTTATGTCTTTTTTTGGTGCACTCCTGCACTAGGGTGTACATATTTAGAAATTGAGTTTAACTTGTGACCATATACTTATGTGTTTAACAGAAGATAAGAAAAGCTCTTTTTAAGAAATCATTCAAAGCTAGATGTGAAGGATGTTAGAGGTATGGTGAATGTGTGTCTTTTTACGCTTTGGTTGTTTTTTAACGCGTTCTTCTGCAGAAGAATTCAGTACAGTTATTGCCTAAGTGGGTATAACCAAGAAATTACTTGGGACTGCAGGTCTGCAGATTGACTGGTTTGTGTCTGAAGTACTGAACTATCTCATCTACTGAGCACGCTAAACCTTAATTCTTGAATTTCTTAACTTTTTGTTTACTTGGCTTTATGACATTATTACTAACTTGTACGTTCTAATAGCACTTCTTTGTTTTCTTATTTTGGAAATTACGTAATGTCCTTTCGTTCACTACTGTTTGAGCAGCTTTGTCCACGATGCATTCAGTCAGAAATTGTCTGAATTGGTGAAAGGGTTCCAAATGCAGAGAATTATCAAAAACTATTTAAAGGGGACTATTTCTGTTATACTGGATGAAGTTGAATAAAGTGATGGATATACTGCAACAGTAAACATAGGATAGGAAATGTGTAGTTGAATTGATATTGCTCTGGGCTGATGATTGTTCAAAAGAAAAGAAATCAACAGTTGGATGCAATGTCAGCAAATGCGATCGATGGGTGGAGCATTTTTTCGTGCTGTTTTGTATCACAGAACAGCCCTGTGAGATTTTCAGAGTTTGTTGTTTCTGTTTGTGTTGTTCCTGACATAAATTACCTTATTCTGTTGACAAAAAGCATTCCTTAGGGTTTGTTGTTGGTTTTTTTGGGGGTGGTGGGGTGGTGGTATTGTGGAACTTGGGAATATGCCTATTTCCTCGGTCATGTTTTAAATTTGCAAGCTTGGATGGCAATTGGAAGTCGTTAGCTGGCTGTTCCTAGTTGGGAATTTTTACGGGCAAAAATCCCAAGTGGCAGTAATTGGCTTCTTCACTGATGGCCAAAGGCAGCATGAATACGAAGACTAAACCACTTTTTGCGGTTGGTAGGACAGTGCTGGACAGTTGTTCTGCGACTGTGCCTGTTTTACAGATACCCCACCTTGTGCTTGTGGGGAGCAAACAAATAGAGCAAACAATAGTCGATTACTTGTATTGGTTTTGGAGATGAGTAAGAGTTAAGAAGTAGGACTGTTACCTTCTCTCTGCCAAGTCCAAGAGAACTGGCTTGGAAAAACTATACTGATATAATAACCAAAAAAAGGAGTAATTTAAAAAAATATATTATTACTTGCAGCCATACCACAGCACAGAGGTTTCAAAACCCCAAACTCTTAGAGTATCTGGAGAAATCCTGACTGCATGTTGCTTCTGATTGAAACACACCATAGTTGTGATTTATGTGTTTAATCAAGAGGGAATCATTCTAAAATTGACCCCCCCCAACTGTTTGTGTATTAGTCTCTAAATATATTTGTTATGATACAACATGTCAGAATTTATAACTTTCATACAGTTAAATAGCAGAATTTACAAATATAATTAGAGGGTTAAAGGCATGTAACGAATAAAAGCACTTTAATGACATTCAGTTTTTATTGACAACCCACTAATATCTGCTGCATTCACATAAAGATTCCTAATGTAATAATATAAGCAGATGAAAGCTCTGCTATTTAAAAGCTCAATGCAGAGCATATTCATCAAATATGCTCTCTGAATGCAGATGGAAAGTTATTGAGCAAATTATGGGTAGTCAGCACTCATCTACAGCCTACACGGCATAAGCCATATTCTACCCTTTGTTTTCCAGGGTATCATTAAGAGAGATGTATTAAGAAGATAGATGGCAGCAAACTGAAACATTTATAAGGAATTGTTTTTAGTTATTCCAAAACTCCATGCATGTTTTCACTTTTCCAGAAATTGTAACATTGCTGCTTTTTGAAAGAAAAAAATTCTCTTCGGTCAGTCACCTACTGGAGGTGTTTGCAAGTACCTAGTTTTTGACCAGTTAAAAGAATTGTGGGGAATGTCAAATAAATGTTTTAAGATCCTTTCTTCTTCTGTTTCTTTAGGATCTAAGGAGTATAGGGGGTTTTGTGAAGTAATGCCTAATAAAAATCTTCCTTGATCTGAACATGTTTGGGTTTGGCCTCCATACGGGCTCAGTTAAAATAAGTTCCATAACTGTGGTCTTTTGCTATATGTGGTTGGATACTCATCCAAAAATTTTTAGCTGGATCTGTCTAACAATATAGTTTCTACAGAATGCAAATGCTCAGGCAGTTTGATGATTTAGAGCGCAAGCAGAAGTTTGCAGAAGCCAGCAAGGGAGTTTGAAGAAGGGACACCATCTTGCAGAGTGGTGTAAGGCAGCCTGTGGTGCAGAGTCCAGGTTACAGCTGTGTGAGCTGAGGGAGGCTCCGGCAGAGGTCAGGCAGCCAGGGAGACATCCGCTGAACAGACCCTTCCTCCGTGCTCTAACAAGAATCAGTTTTAGTGCTGTGGGATTAGAGCTGCATTTGCATGTTTTTCTTGCTTGACTGATTGAAACAGCCACAATCCTGGTGAGTGTTGTGTGCTGGTTACTAGCTTTTTAGTTATTTTTCCACAGAAGTGAAAAATAGAAAGCAGGGAAGTAATTGGCAACCCTGAGAAATAAGATAGGATCACTGCATGAATTTATGGAATGTCTTACAGTTTTATATACAAAATTATTCATATAAGACCATCTGAGAAGTTTCTGTTAAGGTTCTGGAGAGCAGTGTGAATTACAAGTTAAGCTGTCAATTATTTCTCAGTATCCTCTTGCAGTAGGATTAAAAAAACCCTACTGAAGTGGTTGAATATTATTCTACTTTGCTTTAAACTTGCAAACTTAAGGTGGTCTCAATTTATTTAGTGGTTTTGTCTGGGGTTTTTTGTTTTGTTTTGTTTTTTGATGAAAAATGAGTTGTGTCTGTATTTTCTTCTACTTGCTGTTTCTCAGATGAGATTTCTAAAAGAATAGATTGGTAAAGCCTGTAACACAATATCGTCAGCACAAATAAACACACGGTGGTACTAAAATAGGTGCTCTGGTCTTTTTCAATAAGTAGCAAGATACATTTCTTGTGGCTCTTTGTTGATGAACTTGTTGTAAGTACATGATGACAGAGCAGAGGGCCAAGTACTGAACTCTCGATTTAGTGTTGAATCCCTCCATGGGAGTTGTGTTTATGTAAGGATTGAGTTTTAAAAAAAACCACTAAGGTGAGGTTTCAGGATTTTAGCAGGAAGGCTTGCTAGGTTGAAGGAAAATATTTGGAAGTAACATAGTCTTTTTTAAATAGTGTACTATATGATGTGTATCAAAGGAAAGTGTTATCTGCTTTTCTTCTCCTCCCATTTGAAAAGTGGTGAGAGGGAAGACTCAAGTGACGAAAATTAGTATTGATTAACAGAGATTTAAAAGCATGAGCGTTAACTTTCTAATTGTGATGATATAGAACGGGGGCTGTCTGATAGCTTATACAGAAATACTCTGGAAAAACTTGTGAGTTTATTCATGGGATGAAGTGGTTATAGTTCTGTGCGCGCAGCTAGATGGCATGGGGCACAGTAGTGTGTTCAGAGGATGCTACTAAATTCTGTTTTTTGTTTTTTTTTTTTTTTTTTTTTTTTTTTAAATGTCTTTCAGGACTTTTGGTGAATGGAGGAAGACACTTTTTACTAGAGATTTAACTTGTCTAAATATACCAAGGTAGGAGAATTTTTTTTTCCACAGTCCCACATTTTCTTTGCAGTGGTTACTTAATTGTTTAAATAGAATTGAATTGTCCTCTGTTGTTTCTTTGTTAATCTGTGATCACCTAGAATTGGAACATGGAACATGGGCACTGTCTTCCTATATCAGTTTTACCAATTTTTAACCTGATTGTTTCTGTATTTAGAGAAAAAGGTATAATAGCTTTCATGTATTAGTGTTTGATCTGCCTCTATCAACAGGAAAACTGATGTAATAAAATATTTCTTTATGTAGGGTTCTGTGTTATTTGTTGAGTTCATTCTAACTGCTAATTAAAATATACTTTTTTGTAAACAAAATGTATAATAGTGACACAGCCTTCTATATAAATATACTTTGGTGTTTTAATTTTTCAAGTTGTTTTTTGTAAAATCCAAAATCTTCCGTGTTCTGAGAAGATCTCCAGTGCTTGGCAATGGATTGAACTTCAGTTCCATATTGAATATTCTTGAGACTTGAGCAGGTTTGCAGAACAGGCTTGGAGCAGCTCCTTAATTAGGTCTGTATTTTAGTATGTACTTTTGATCATTGAAAAATTAAGAAAATAATTCAAGTTTCCTTTAATCTCTCAAAGTAGTCAAGTGCGGTAACATTTCCTGCTGCTTTATACATTGCCTAGTTTTTTGTTTTCATTTTCTGGCTAACTGGCTGAACGGCAGAGCTCAGAGGGTCGTGATCAACGGCGCAGAGTCTGGATGGAGGCCTGTAACTAGCGGTGTTCCCCAGGGGTCTGTACTGGGTCCGGTTCTGTTCAATATATTCATCAGTGACCTGGACGAAGGGATAGAGTGCACCCTCAGCAAGTTTGCCGACGATACCAAACTGGGAGGAGTGGCTGATACGCCAGAAGGCTGTGCTGCCATCCAGCGAGACCTGGACAGGCTGGAGAGCTGGGCCGAGGGGAACCGAATGAAATTCAGCAAGAGCAAGTGTAAGGTCCTGCAGCTGGGGAGGAACAACCCCACGCACCGGTACGGGTTGGGGCTTGGCCTGCTGGAAAGTAGCACTGCTGAGGAGGACCTGGGAGTGCTGGTGGACAGCAGGCTGATCGTGAGCCAGCACTGTGCCCTTGGGGCCAAGAAGGCCAACGGGATCCTGGGGTGCATCCAAAGGAGTGTGGCCAGCAGGTCGAGGGAGGTTATCCTCCCCCTCTACTCTGCCCTGGTGAGGCCACATCTGGAGGACTGTGTCCAGTTCTGGGCTCCCCAGTTCAAGAAGGACAAGGAACTGCGGGAGCAAGTCCAGCGGAGAGCCACAAAGATGATCAGGGGACTGGAGAACCTCTCTTCTGAGGACAGGCTGAGAGACCTGGGTCTGTTCAGCCTAGAGGAGAGAAAACCGAGGGGGGACCTTGTTAACTGCTTACAAATACCTGAAGGGTGGGTGTCAAGAGGATGGGGCCAGACTCTTCTCAGTGGTGCCCAATGACAGGACAAGGGGCAATGGGTGCAAATTAGAACACAGGAAGTTCCAGCTGAACATGAGAAAAAACTTTACTGTGAAGGTGACGAGCATTGGAACAGGCTGCCCAGAGAGGTTGTGGAGTCTCCTTCTCTGGAAATATTCAAAACCCGCCTGGACGCAGTGCTGTGCACCCTGCTCTGGGTGAACCTGCTCAAGCAGGGGGGTTGGACAAGATGATCTCCAGAGGTTCCTTCCAACCCCAACCATTCTGTGATTCTGTCATACCGCTGTATCTTCAAAATTAACTTAAGATTGAGAGGAGCCTCAAATAGAACATGCAGTATGTAGCTGGTGTTTTTTTGAGTGACGGATTTTTGGCTGTTCCATGTCATAGCTAAAAATTGAAATGCAAGGAGTCCCTGATGGAGAAACTCGCTGTGCTTCAATCTTCTGGTGGTTTGGGGCAGAATCAGGATTGTTGGTCCTGGCAGAACGAGGCTTGTTGATTCCAGCTGTAGAAAGTGCCCTAAAATTTCTTCCAAGGCAGACAGTTTAAATAGACTCAACTTCTGCAGAACGGTGCCATGTTTTATTTCAAGCTTTAATACCTAGTTCAAATGGTTGTTGATGGAGGGAGCTACTAATAGTATTTACAACGAAAGCAGTAATTTTAACTGTTATGGGCAACACAGAAGATACTTAAAAACACCGAAAACGAGTTGATGAAAGTGAGGTGATCATGAACTTTTCCTCGGTTATCAGTTTTCTCAGAGGCAGTATAATTGACACTGTATATGGAGAACGTAAGTGTCCCTTATGAATTCAGTCTGTATCACTAATCTAGAATTAGAAACCAGGTTATGCAAAATGATAAAGCCCTGTTCAAAATTACATTTCCTTAATTTCAAGGTCACCACACTTTCATGTTCAAGAGAGAACTGGTTCTGACTTTTTACTTTCTTCTAGTGAATGATTGCATTCTTTCAGTAATATTTCTGATCTCATTTTAAATAGCGATTTAGTTTTTCTGGTGTTAAGTCCCAACACTTAAATAACAAGTATTGCTGGAGAAATTTTCTTCCCAGATTCAAACCTTGACCGACAAGTTAAGGTTGGAAAGTATATTAGTTAGTATTCTGTGATGGACAAGCTTATCTTACCAGAATTATTGTTGTTTGAGAATGGTAAGGTTATCTGGATGCAGAGTGAATGATAAGGTGTGTATCAGCGGCATCTCTCTCTTTTAGCAGTCCTGCTTTTATTCTTCGTCCTTCTTACTAGAAGTATGACTATGTTCTAGACAAAATGAAAAGCAAATGTCTCCTGTTAACGGAGGAGTGGGAACTCAAGCTGACACAGAGTACATCTGTGCTGAACGATGGAGAATTGCACCTTTCTGGTGTCCTCCTCCTGCTGCCTTACAGCTCCAGAAGCAAATAGCTGCTTCAGTCTGGCGCTGTTGCCCAGCCCTCTGGAAGTGCTGTTTTCCAAGCACGGTACCAAAATGAGCTGTTTGTCAGAGTAAGTTGTATTGGTTTTCATAATAATACAGTACCTGTCTCGTTCCTCTCAGGCTCTAACTGTACAAAAGCTACCTCTGAACGTAAACACCACAGGCTTTAAGTGAACATAATCACCACAGACTCATCAAGAAGTATGTTTGGCCACATTCAGCTTAGGGCTGTTGTTGGAAACTCCACATATGTGGGAATACTACCGTGTTATGCTCTCAGAATTACTTTTCGACTGTAGCATTAAAGGCTGCTTTATTTTGCTAAAATAAAAGCAGAGATTGAAGCTGACTTCCTGCTTCCTTATGAAACACTGTCACGTTGACCTGCTGCATGCTTGTCCAGTGTGAATGCTGTTAGTTATTTTTATGTGTTTATTTTTATGTATCTCCATCAAGGATAGTTGGAGAAGCAGAGACAGTAGGGGCATATCCAGCTGCTCACAGGAGGAAAGGAGAGAGGACAAATGCAGGGGCTCTTGAGTTACGGGGGTTAGCGGCAGGATCTGTAGGAAAGGTAGCCAAGAGATCTCTAAGTATTTTGATGAGGAGGGGCCAGAGGGGATGGACAGATAGACCTTCACGTCAAGCCCCCGCATCAGAACGATTAGTGTTCAGGCTTTTGTGAGGGAGCATAAAATGATTAAGTTTTGTTCATATTCAGTTGTTCTAAAGCCTATTAGTTTAGAGAACTTTGTCTAATAAACTCTTAATTGCTTAAAAACCTGTAATTGGTAGGGTTTAGTCCTTTTAATTCCTTCTTAGTTTTCCTTTTTCCAGATAATCCTAGAAGTTCTTGGCATTTTTGCTAGATTACAACAATGCTTTTTTTCATTCCTAAAGTTCCTGGAAATATTTAATCTCTAAATTCTGTTCCTGTGTTTTTGAAATGTGCATGGACCAAGCTTGTAAATATACGTTTCCTTTGACTTCAGAGTTGTTATAATCAGTTATTCACACTCCTGTTGTGAGTCAGAGCTGTTATGTGAGGCAGAGAGTTCAATGCATTTGATTGTCAGGAAGTTTGTCGAGCTTCTGACATATACTGACAATTATCAGTTACGACTTGTGGCAGTCTAGTCTTTCTGTGAACATCAGAGAGCTGCTTAAATGTGCTCTTCTGGGCTACTAGTCCTTGTCATCAGGTTGTTTCAAAACATCCTCTTGAATTTCAGGGCAATTTAAAATAAGGGTGTAGGTTAAACTTTGAATAATTTATTTGAGGAGCATGGGAAGTTTCAGTCTAGCAGCTGTTAGGAGCAAATGTGGAACAGATTTCTGTGTACAATATACGTCATACGCGGAGTACATGCTTGAAAGCCTGAGTCGATCTGTGTTGTGTGCCTTCCTTCCATTTTTCAATGTCTTTCATCTTGTGATAATTAGCTTTATAAATCTGTCACTTCTTTTAAAAAAGTCCTTGTTACCTATTCCTTTCTGAAGTTCGAATGCTCTTTGAAAACAGTTCACTAATTTGTGAAAGGTTAGATTTTTTTGTTCACAGAATGTTAATTTAGTCTTTACATGTTGTTAAATCCTGAAAACTAATATTCAGAAAGGTACCTTTTTTTTGGCGTCTTAATATACGCTTCTTATTATACACACTTCTTAATTTCTAATGTCGTGAGTTCAGCCTCCCTCATGAAAAGAGAGAATCTGGTGCTACCAGGAACTTTTAAAATAGAGTATTTTTTTGAGTAACAAGCTTTTCTGTTATTTTGCATAACTGAGTGTATATTTTCTATCAGAGGCCTTTCTTCTTTTTCAGAAAAACGCATAAGGAATTACCCTTTTTAAAAATCTTCTTTCCGTCATTCCTATTGGGAATTAAGGGAAGATGTACTAAAGAAATGTGATGCCTCAGGATCTTCTCCGAGATAGACAGAAACAGATGAATAAAGGCATAAACAGCGAGATATGGACTAACCATTTTCCTGCTTGTCAATACAGAATATTGTCATGGTATTTGTCAGCAGTAAAAGTACAGGAATTAAGGCTTATCTAGTGAGTTTGT